>WEIU01006573.1:189373-315140 GCA_013389925.1 Aegithalos caudatus | reverse complement strand
AAAAAAAAAAAAGGAAAAAAAAGTCCTTCAAGGAAAGAGGCCTGGCTCTGTGTATGAAATCTGCCCATGCTCCTTCCAAGGCAGAGATCAAGGAGGATAGTAAACCTCTGATCCTTGGGTGACAGCTAGAAAGGAGAGCCATGATGAGCACTATTGGTGGGATGTTCACTATGGACATACACTACAGTAGGGAACAAATCAGATTCTTTAAATCAAATTCTGTCTCTCCTACTTAATAGTAGAGAGGATTTTGGGGACAGATACTTTTTTAGACTTGATTGTACTTGCTAGATAAATTCTAGGCTGATTAGTATTAAAGTCAGAGGTAGTTTGAATGAGGGCAGCCAAAACATTATAGCATCTCTAATTTCTAGAAAGGTTCTTACCTTTCAGAACAGAAACAACCTTATCCTCCCAGGCAAGCAAAAAAACCTGCAAAATATGCAGTAAAGGAACCAAGGGATTTCACAAAGATAGTTTTCAACAGAAAACTCCTAAGGTACTTTTTCTGAAAGGCTGGTCCAATTGAAAAAAAAACAAAACCAAAACCAAAAAAAATCACCCAAACCAAACAGTTACAGTGATTTAGCAGATTTTATAAGGAAAATAATTTTAGTATACTTTGGGGGAGCAAAATGTAGGTGAAGTTTCTTGGAAATCCATGCCCAGAGAGCTGCTTGGTACCCAGATTCAAAATGGAGAGCAATGTTGAACAGTGCTGTTCAGTTACTTGTCTTGGGTCTGGTCATTTTCTGTGTGCATTTGTTCATTTTTCAAGTGAATGAGCCAGAGGATTGAATAGTGTCACAGATTTTTAAATCTAGAGTACATCTGGGAGAAAATTTGGATGTGTTGGAAGATAGAATTGGAATCCAAAAAATTATATTGAAAAATTGGAGAAATACTGTGAAGATGATGGATGAAGTGTAATGGTTATGCTCTGTGGGAGGGAAAGCAGGAACAGCTGGCTACCAAGTTCTGCAGGGAGCAGCAGTGGGCTTCTAGTGGATCATGACCTGAATGTGGCTTTAGTTTATCTAAAGTGGCAAAATTGCTAGCTTTGCCATGGCTGGAAAGAGTTGTCATAAGCACTCCAGGGAAACATGATCCTGGTAAGGCTGTGAGACTGAGCAGGGCTGCACCCTGCCAGATGTATGGGGTAACTTGGAGTTCTGAGCAAGCCTCAGCTGCAGTGTGGTTGTTTGCACACTGCTATTCAAGATTGATAAAGACAAAAAAGGAGATTCTACAGAAAAGGAAAGAGAACTATTTGGTATAGAAACAGAAGCTTTACAAAGAAAAATGGAAATAATTGGGAAAGACTGAAGAAGGACATCTCTTCAAGGATGTAAAATGCTGCTGCAAACCAGAAGGGAATGAGCTATTATCCATCTCCACGATGAATAGGGCAGGAAATATCTATAGATTTTTGCAAGAAAAACTGATGTTGGGAATGGAGATGAATCCTATTAGTGAAAAGACAAGATAATCTTGATGTGGGAAATGATTGCCTTTGTGAGTTGTGGAATGGCAGTGATGGAGACTTGCAGAACAGAAACCTGTCAGGACTCTTGGTGGGGCCCAGCAGTGCAGTAGATGATGGCTTGAAATATCTTCCAGCTGTGTGTTTAAAACATTCCTTTACCACTTTTATGATTCTCTAAAGAAAGCACAAAATGTGAAAATGAAGAGATTTTGCAAGACTGAGCTATCCTGTTTCATTGCTTCTTACTGCTCCAGTGTACTAGGTGCTATGTTACCTTGTAAACTGATTTTACTGAGTTGGTGCTGGAGATTTTAGTGATGGAAATGAAATCATATAGGATTTTTCCATTCACATTTAACCTGAGTCAATCTCCATGTAATGACTACTTTAATTTACACAAGGAATATTGGAATCAGAAACTTTGAATTTACTTTGCAGTAAATACTTCCTTTCATACATAAATTGAAGAGTAGGATAAGCAGCATTTGCCACCTCCAATTTGAATTATTAACCATTGTGCATCTTAACTATCTACAAATTATCTCTATATCTATTTGGGTTTTTTAAAGATTTGGAGTTTTTTCTAGAAGTTACTTATCTTTTAACATGTCTGGCCTAATTTTGGCTTAGCAACTCTTTTGGGGATTTTGTTGTTGAACGTTTTGATGAAAGACGAGGGAAACTCATCCTTTGAGCTGATTAAATGATTGTATGAATGTAATAGATTTGCTAATCTGTTTCATTTGAAGAACATATCATTGGACAATAAGTCTGTCAAATGAATTCAAAAGCTTGACAAAATATTTTTGTACAAACACGTGACATTAAATAGGCAGCTGTTATCTGGCATAGAGGTATAGATCTATGTCTTGCAGAACAGCAAATCCACATTTTTATGAAAGGATTATTTCATAAAAGCATAAGGTCCTGGTCTTTGTGACATTTTATAACCCCATGCTTTTCAAATCAACATTTAGTTGGACTTGGTAAATATTGTTTATTATTTTTAGTCATTCACAACATGCATGAATCTGCGTTCTCATGGAGGCAGTAATGCATTCATCACAAGTGATACAGTGTTTTGAGCATATTTTAACAGAAATAACCACAGTATACAGTCATTTAAAAACACATTTGCAAAATACTGTTTTGCAACCAAAATGAAATGCTAATGCTGAATATAGACACAATATTTCAGATATGACAGATTCCACTTTTTCTTCTCAGTTTCTAACATTATTGTTACGAGTTGTCATGTGTAGCTGAGTGCTTGGTGATTCTGAATCCTTGTGATGGTGCATTCAGTTACTGCAATGAGCTTTGCACTTAGAGAAGTTGAGTAACACAGAGCTGAGTGTTGGTTTCTTGATTCCTTTTATGTTCTTTACAAACTGGAAGGGAGCAGAAGTTCATTAAACTTCGGGGTCTCTCAGTAGATGTGGAGCAGGGTGGGTTTTAAGATTTGGAGGAGGGGATGCATGTTCAGAGAGAGTGAGTGAGTAAGACAAAGAGGCTTCACTTGCTGTGAGAAACACTTGGAGAGGAGGTAGAAAGGGGAGGGTTTTCCCCCACTAATCCAGAATCGAATTTGCTGCTGGAGGCTTAATCACATGTTTGTGTCTCAGGTAATCGTTACCAGCAGTTAGGATGGTTTTACTTCATTTTCTAGAGCAGGCAAGGACAATTTGGAATAAGGTTTACCCTCCTGGAGCTGGTCACAGTTTTACCTCATGGTATGGCTTAGCTCATACTATTTTTTTACTCTGTGAGCCTTTTGGGGTCAGGTGAGTGCATCTCTACCAGCTGCTGAGCACAAACCACACTTTACAAATCTCGGTACTGATAACCAAACTTAGATTACAGTCCACATGTTTACAGTACACGACATTTGTAGCAGAGCCAGGGTGTTTCTGGCAGTCTCAAACCAATGCAGTAATGCTTGGGTTTTGTGCACATGAGGTAGTTTAGTGGGTCTTTTGGTGTCACACTTTTCCATTTTTTTTTTTCCTGATGATACTGATCAGATAGTAAGATTTACTTTATCTGCTAAATAATACCTGGGATTAACACAACTATTCCTACTTTCTGTTCTTATAAGGACAAAGACAGTCAGATCTAGTTTGTGTATATCTGTTTATTCTTTAAAGTGAATTTATATTTTAAAGGAATTGCACATTTGGAATTAATTTAAATAACCAGTGGACATTGCTGCTGGCTCTGCCAAGGACAGGAGCAGGCATATTTCTTTGGCTGTTTAAATATAGACAAGTCTAGGTCCAGAAGTTCTTAATAGGGCAGTTTTGGAAGCTTGCCTCCTGTCTCTATTCCCCAAAAGTTGTATTTTGATTTTAGTATTCATAACCAGCCATTGATTTTTTCCAACCTAATTTCCTCCCTGATGTATTTAATATCAAGCCAGATCTGCCATCTATCTACAAATCACCCTGGCTTTACAAGCCAGCTCTGCCATCCATCTACAAATCATAATGGCTTTAGTCAGGAAATTAGAAATAGGCTTAATTTTTTTTGAAAGTAAAGGATTCTTAAACCACTTACTTCAGCCCTCTCTCATGACTCAGCTTATGTTTCTGTTTGTTGCAGTTCCTGGCTCATGGACTTCATCAAGTTATAACATACAGCATATTGTAGCTGATTCAAGTTCTGGCAATCAGAATGGTGAGTTGCATTTTTTATTTTTAAAGAAAGAGTCTTCCTTTTTGGGTAATAATTCTAGAAATATGCATTTTAATGACAGAGTCAAAATCAATTGCATTAGAAGAAGGAAACATATATTATAACAACAGTAGCACTTTAATAAAGAACAGGAAACTATTTTAAATTAATTGCTGATAATTAATGACTGTAATTATGGCCTGAATTTCCTTGATATGATAAATGCTATAATCAAAACCTTGTTCTTTGTAAAAGTCCTCTCAGCATATATTACCAGAAGTAAAACTGAAGTTATAGTAAGAATAAAAATAAAGTTCAATGATCTTAATTTCTGACAGATTTTGAACATGATTCAAAAACATCACAATTGTTCCAGTCAAGCATATGCCAAAGCCATGGCTCCCAGTGTGTTCTAGACATAGAGGGGTGAGCCATCACCTTTGTCTTTGCTGCTGAGAGCAGAAATTTATGAAAATCAGCATTTGGGAGTTTACATGGATTTGCTGTGCCCTGGAATTCAATAGCAAATTTCAGATGTTCTGTTGATATTGATTAATGTTTAAGATCACCCTATAATTAGGTTCTTACTATTATGTATTAAGCTTATAATACTTAATATAGAATATTCATCAGCATAATATATACAATCTCATATACTCATGCCTTGGTTTCATATGACAGTATATTTTTATGCTACTTTGGGGGTGGAAAGACCAGAGAACTACTTTTAGAAGAGGTAGGTATGCACCCAGATGGATTTTCTAAAGCATCTGAAAAACAGCAAAGTCTTACCTTTGAACTGTGAAAAATTTTCTAGATATGAAACTCTTGTTGGGGCTATCTTCACAAGTTTTAAATCACATAGGGTAGTGTTTTCTAAGGGACAGATTCTGTTTATGTGTTTCTGACATTATTGCTTGAAGAGGTACTTTTCCCTACAAATAACTCATATGTGCCCTATTCAGCAGGGTGCCCTGCAGTGTTCACCCATTGAACTGAACCCATTGAAACTCCTGAGTACAGAGCTATACTTTGTCAAAGAGAATTATCTTGAGCTTCTGTACATAGATTAAAAAATAGAGGAGTAAATTGTAGAATTCTTAGCTTAGGAAGAAATCCAGCCTCTAAATAAAACATCATGGAAGTCTCAAAATCTGAAAAACTGCATATGAGTTGTTAAGGGTCAAGAAAGGTACTACCTGAAAACAGCTAAGAATTATTGAGCAGTGGATCTATGCACCTGGAGTACCTGAGCATCAATACCAGGCATTGCCAGGTGATGTCTGTCTGTGGTAAACAGCTGTAGGAGGCAGCTTTTTTGGGGGGGCTGTTGTCCTTCCAGTATTTTTCCTGAAACACCATATACTCTTGCTATTTCTTTTATGAGATAATTTCATCTTTTTGATTGTACTTATCGCTTGTGTGTATAACTTTTACACTCCTTATAAACTAATGATGTCCTACAGAGATATTTACAAAGATGACTCAGTTTAGTTGTATTTTGAACAGATTTCTTGTAATGTATCATTTATAGTGAAAGGAGAATTCATCTGATAGAAAAAGAAAGCTGATGCTCTACAAAATGTTCTTTGCTGCCAAACCCTTCATGCATATGGACTGGCTCTGTGTTTTGACAGTATGTGAGGGGAATACCAGATGTCAACTAATCAATGTATACAGCACTCCAAAAATGTTTATTTACCAATAAGTTATATATTTTTTTTCTGTGAGCTGCTCAAATGAGCTGTTCAACAGCTCCATTTAGTTATTGCTCGAGCTGTATCCTGAATTGAAAGGGAGGAGACCCCACTGGAAAGAGAAGTGTTGTGTCTCTTCTCCATGGGAACATGATGTCTTGGGGAATTAGATAAGGTTGTTGAAAAAGCACCAAGTGAAGGTTTAAAATGTTGTTATAAATCACTACATAAAAAGTCAGTCATGTACAACACCTCAGGATTTATAGATCAGAAATATAAATTTCAAGCAAGTTAAAATATTTCTATATAGGTAGCAGAGCAGTGGACTTGAAATCACTTGGCTCTACACCAAAAAGTTTGAAGATTTTAAATATTTATCAAGATGTACCTTTTAACCTTCACTCCCACTGCAAAGCAGCCTAAACTCTGTCCAAATGATTAAATTAATCCTTAGTGGCCTCTTCAAAATCAAAATTTCATTTCTTTAGCATGCAAATGATACTATTAATGCTTGAAAATATACAGTACAAAAAACCCCTCTTCCACCTGTCTATTTTGGTCTGGTCTGAAATTTTCAACATTGTTAAACTAGGCACATGATACAAAACATAGATTTAAATTAATTATTCCAATTAGATGGCAACAACTAGCTTTATTTGAAGGATTAGAAGATTAGTCTTTTTATCTGCTTTATGCTGCTGAAGAGCATGTGTGGACAGCGTAAACTGAGTTATGTAAGAGGAAGAGGTATATTGCTGTGAAAGATTTTACTATCACTTCGACTCTGCAGTAAGTTTTGGGATTGCCTCTTTTAACACAGTTCAGGAGGCTCAGCTTTAGAACAGGGCTGCTGAGTGCTTCCCTCCCTTAGGGAGCTTGGTGCCACGGGAAGCCTGGGATCACCCTGGCTCCAGCTCAAGTGCCCTGGTTCATCTTCTGAACTTCCTTGGGTTTCCAGTAGCAGCTGCTTGGTGAGGGGGGCTTGTAGGTTCCCCATGAAAGCGCCTGTTTTTTGTAAACTCTCTGTGACTGCACCTCCTTGAGGTGCCCCTTGCTGGGAGGGCTGGGGTCTCTCACAGCTCTGCTGCTACTGCAGCTCTCCTGAGCAGCCACAGCCTGGGTGTGCTGGTGCCTGGCTCCTGCTCCCACCCATCCTGCACCTCCCAGCCCTGGGAACACAAACCTGTGTGGGGCATTAGGGAAAGGTGGCACTGGGCTCTCTGCCACCTTCCTGACCAAGCTGGGCTGGACACCCAAGGCTGAGCCTGCAGCACTGCCAAATCCAGCAGCCAGAAACGTGAAAGCCTGGGCTATGGGCATGACTGGAAGGGGAGTTGAGCAGTCCTTGTTCCTGCTGCTACCCTTCTGGATGCCAAAACGTGCAAGAGAACATCATCAGGTTATGTTCTTTTTCCTCCTGGCTGCTGCCTTAGTTTCAGGAGACATGGGTGGCTGAGGGGTGGCCTTGGGCAGGAGAAGTGGTCTGCCCACAGTTACCCACAGGGAGGTGTCAGCAGGAGCTGGGAACTGCAGCTTCTGAGAGTGTGCATGAGGGTCCAGGCAGTCTGCTGGAGTGAGGGGGAGTTCCTGAGACCTGCCCAGAGACATGAAATTCCATCAGACAAACCCCTTCTGCTTCGGTACTGCTGGGTCCTGATCACTTTGCCTTTCTCTGTTCAGTACACTCCAGCCACTTTGGCTTTTCTCCATTTGGAGATATATTTTAAAAACATCTTGCTATGCTGAGTTTAGAAACTTTTTCATTATCTGCTGTAAAGTTAGAAAGTCCAGCCAGGTCTAATTGAAACCTCAGACCGAGCTGAAGTCCTGTCACAAACTCTCAGGTCCTTAAGTTTTCATGCAGTTAAAATGAGTAAAGATGCTGATGTGAATAATTGAATGATGTGTAGAGAAAGGCTAGTGCAAGTAATCTGAAAGACATCTCTTATTAAATGTGTTCCTGTTCTGGTTTTGAGACAGGTTCCATATTTTGGCAAGTTTTAGTTCAAATTTGGACAACCTGTGGTCAGTCTTTTGCTGCTTAATGAAAAGAGAAAGGCCTCATAGAGTTATTGTAAAACTAAATCAAAATACTATAATTGCTTCAAGAAGAGTTGTAGTTGAAATGCTTCAACACTATGATTTTAGGGAATTATAATTTAATTTAGAATCAGAAATCTTTGTGCTGTATTTTTGCATGCCGACTTTCATTCAAATATTTACAATGCTTTGATTTGTTTCAGATTTTTCAATTGTTTCAAATGTTTCAGGTGAACTGGAGTAGTGTTGAAAACTAAACAACAAGTGCTTGTTATGGTTGATTGCTGCCTTTATGTGAGTGCTGCCTTTTATATGAGCAATATTTTGACATATTGTAAAATAATACTTAAAAATACTTAGCTCAATAATCAAATCTGGTAATTTTTCCTAATTTATTGATTTTGATAACAATATAGTTTTTTCTCTTTTTCTCACAAAAGAAATACTAAATTCTGTGGCAGCCTCGAGCACAGTGAGCTGGGAAGGAGCAGGGAGGGGATGATTGGACAGGAAATTTCCAGTGCTCTCCAGTCTATACCCAGCTCCTGATAGACCACAGGTATGAGGTCACAGCTGATGCAATTGTGAGAATGTTTGGGATGGTTCTCTGCTCTCTGTGCTGAGGTGGTCTCAATACTGTGGAGAATTTCTTACTAAGTAGTTACTTGCATATAATATTTTTCAGTAAGTTTTGAAGTTTCATGTTGGATGGAAGGGATTTTCATTATTGTATTACCACATAAATAATTTATGAAGACCTGGGAAAAAATTGTTCTTAGTTATGTTCCCTAACAAAGTATTCTTCAATAAAAGCTAATTATAGTAGTTTTGGTCTCAAATATGCACACAGAGGTAAGCTCAGTATTGTTTTGGTAAGCAAATCTATCAGTGAATATACAGGTCTGAGAAGGGTGTAGATATCAGAGCTGAGCAATCTAAACTGTAAAACCATGTTCCTACTGGAAGTAGGCATTTCTTGTTAATGGAAATTATGGAAATTACATTTCTGAATTATTGAAAAAATAAGAAAAGCAAACATGTATTTGGTCACATTGTCTTTTTAAAATAGATTTTTTTTTTTACTCATACGCACAGATCAATGAAAGATACAGGAAAAGTTAGCAGCTATTGTACTTACAGCAGGGAGGTTTCTTCAAGCTCATCCTTTCCACAAAGCAAGCAAGCAACATTTTTTTACATTTGTTATACCTATGACATCATCTTTAAAGTATGGTATGTGGTAGCATGTTAGCAAGTCATGGTATATATTAATAAAAACCTTTGAAAATGTTATAGCTATATTATACTATGATATCTGGGTATGAGGAAAAAAGACTAATTTAATTCAAAGATTTACATAAAACAACCCTCTTGTTGATGTCTGATCCCAGATTTAACTGTGTCATGGGATACCATTCAAAATCTGTGCTTGTCTGCATTCCCAGATCTTGGGGATAAAAGAGGCACACTCGTATGTCCGGGATCTGGGAGTTATGGTTTTTGCCCTGTAAGATCACCCTGACTGCTCAGTTATTTTTTCCCAAGGATGTAATGCTGTTTGACAGGTTTCACAACTACATTTCTTTATGTTTTAATGATTTCAAGATTGTTTAATTCACACACAATTTCCATTAGAAATGTCTAGGTAAGGAGCAGCACCAGATTTCTGAGAGGGTAAAAATCCACTCTGCAATGGAAAAATGCTCTCTGTATGCTGCTGCCCTGCTGTGGGTTGGGTAGATACAGAGCAGAATAAAGAGTGAATAGGTTGCCTATAATGCCATAGAGGGTGTGGTGAGATGGATCATGGCTGAACTGAGGTTCCAGGCAAAAACTACTGAGCTTTTTCAGTCATGCTGTTCCCCTCTCCTGCTCTGGGGACAAAGCTTTCTGTAGAAGGAATTCAAGAAGATTGAAGGAAGGCAAAGGAAAGGAATTATCTTTGATACCATGTGGCTTCCAGCAAATCATTTCACTTGAAGTTACGACTATTTGTTGGAAAGACCTAGTTTTGCGCATTCTAAAGCTATAATCAAAGGAGCATGTGAATTTTTCTAAATTTTTCAGTAGATAGTATGGAGATAAAGCATGATTAAATTTAATGATAGGTGATTAAATGTAAAGCTTTGAACTGGTTTGATATAACACCAATTTATACATTTCAACAATATTTCTGTAGGTGATCAATAAATACTAAATTCAAGTTAGTTTGGAAAGATTTCTAAAATTCTTTTGTGTAAATCAATGGAATCAAGCTTCTCTTTTAATTTCAGTGTTGTTTGTCTTCAGAGACATTTAAAAATTTCTAGAAAGAGAAACATGATGGTAATTTATAAAAAAAAAATGCATGGAGAAAAACTTATGGATGAGAATTTTTGATCATTAAGGGGAATTTTTCCTAGTCAAGGTCTTGTTCTATAAAGTGTTGGCTTTGCTGTGTTTTATTGAATCATGGGGCAACTACCATATGTCCCTGAGTTTCATACCCTTTATATATCTAGAATAATCATCCTCCCACCTACTGCCTAACAGTTTGCCAGAGATTCTCTGCTTTATGTAAATATAATACTTTGTATTATACTTTACTTTTAATGTAAATAATGTAACTTACTGTGTACTAATAGAGAGAATCATATTGACATTTTATAGCCTGGATAAATGGCTCATACTAATAGCCCTACTAAAGACAGCATCTGGTATACATGCGAATAACTTCTGTTCAACTTGGCCATTTTTCTAAAGCTTGTACAGTTGCATGGAATATGTCAGAGTTCCAGGAGCTCATATTAGTATTTTTTGAAAGATTTTATTAGGAATATTAATTCATGCTAACCCATGGCTCCATAATATGTATTTCTGTAATGCCCCTTGAAGGGATAAATGAAACCTTGAAGAGATTTTGCAGAGATCAAGTAGGTGAACCCTCAAGACCCTAGTCTGTAGTACCTGGTATTATTTTGCTTTATGGATAAGGAAACATCTGGAGAAACATGGAAATGTTCTGTTCTGCCAGCAGGCAGGAGTGAGACCTGTGTGATTTGCCCAGAGAGGCACAGGAATCTCTGGCAGAGCTCTGAAAAGAAATTAAATCTCTTGCAGTGACCAGGGGACAGGATGACTGAGGCAACATCTCCCAGTCCAGAGCTGCTTGTGGATATGTGAAGGTTCTTCTTTTGCTGGGTGCACACTGAGGGGAACTTCAGGGCATTTTGATTTCCCCTGCTTTACCAGAAAGAGATGAACAGGATTCAAGAGTCAAAACTTGTAGATTTTTTTTAATGTATACCTACTAGTACTACAAGGCAGTCTGAAAGCTACCTAAGGCATTTTGGCTTAGATCTGTGTGTGTTATTGTTGGGATCAGTGATTTTTGAGTTCAGAACCTGTCACAGCCACAGGTTATTTTTTGAGATTATTTTTCAGGGAAACAAAATGGGGTTTGTGCGTTGTTTCGTCATTAGTGAAGTTGTTTGCATATTTGTCTGAAGCTGAAAGTTTTAGCAATATAGTCAATCAGTGCTTATGTTAATTACAGAGGTGTGGGAATACTAAATTGGCTTATCCACAAATGTAAAAGGATGAGACTGTATAATGGGCACTCATTGGTACAACAGCAAGACAGTCTTATGAGTTAAGATTTCAATTTCAAAGTATTTAGAAATTAAATAGGTATTCTCTTTTATTTTTCCCAAAAATAATTGTCACAGTCATCACAATGATTAGTGTTTTCATAAGAAAAATCATAATTACTTGGAAGAGCCTGCTGGTTCCTTACTAGGCCTTCGAATCATTCTTTCTAGTTTACACAGTCTATTACTCTAGAGGGTGAAATCCAGAAGTCTGCACGCAGTATTTATGCAGCTTCAATTGAAATCAAATCCCCAGCAGCTTCAGTAGGACTTTTACCTAAACCAATTTCTGAATAAGCACTTCAGAATCTGGACCCTAGTGGAAATATGTAATCTGAATTTAAAAAGAATTGCTCTGAGTATACAGAAAGCTTTAGCGTTCAACAGCTGAAGAAGAGAATTCACAGGATCCTAGGTTTTAAATTATTAATTCCTATGAATTTGTTATCCTCTACTTTCCTTCAAAACTTTTTACTGCAAAAGAAATTATCTTTGTTGGTGTTGGGTTTCTGCCAGTGTGGCTTGCAGTGCTCTTCCTCAGAGGGGGTCTGGTTACTCTTTGCTGACCAGTCCCTGCTTGTGCCACACAGCCCCAGTGAACCCCAGGTCAGCTCTGATTCCCTGTGGTAGATGAAGGAATCATCCAGGATTAAGGCTTTGTGCTTATGAGTTAGCACAGGGCCAGGGCTCCTCTGTGCACCTCAGGTGAAGGCTGCGTTTGGGTGCATTTGAACTTTAAATAATCACTTGAATAGTAAAAATTGTGATAAGTAGAATTGGAACATATGATAATACTTCTGTATTTGTTGTTGCCTGCAATATTTCATGTCTGTTTAAAGGTAGTATTCAATATTTGATTTTATCTAAGACTAAGCAAGAAGGAAATTGTGCAATATGCACATTTTTTCAACCTTCTTTGACCTTCTGTGTCTTCCATGTTTTCAAGCAGCAGTGATTTGCTTAGAAAAATATTCCTTTGTGTGAATTACTTTTTCCATAGTAGTCAAAAATAAGACCAGATTAACATGGAATTTCATGGCTTTTTTGGGTTCCTTTGGCTGTGACAGTATTCAGTATGGGCACTACAGCCCTGGTCCAACTAGGTGACAGGCTTAATATAGATGACACATTTATATGGAGCCCTATCTGGGTCACCATGTTACTTATTTGATCAGTTGATGATATCCAAAGAATATCTTTCCTTGCTTTGCTGCCTTATGGAAACATGTTCTCTCTCAGGGTAATTGTCTCGTGAAAGTTCAGCCTTTTCCCAATTTTAGGGAAAAGAAATGCTCCAAGACAAATCAAGTTAGCAAATATCTGATTTATGTAGTATGTTGGTTTCGCTCCCTAAAAGTTTCTAGATATATCAGTGTTGGAACAAGGGAGTAATTCAGAGAATATTATGTAAATAAAAAAATTTCAAAATTATTAAGGAAAATTTTATTTATTTGAACATTGTGGAAGAAACACCACTGAATATGGTAATACTGTCATTTTCCTTTTCATGTCTTTTGTTTGCATTTTTTGTGACTTGGAGTACTGAATTCTGTTTTCATATAGGCTGGAATGAGTGATAAAGTACAGTAGTGAATACTATCAGCATTTGGCATTCAGAAACCAAAATAGATCTGTTTTGGTTAAGTATAAGTGTGACTTGATGTGTTTGTTTCCCAGTTCTGTAAGTGTAACTCACCATATTCTTTTTTCAACACAACTCATTCTCGCAAAGTCTGAATCCCAAGTCCTAAAGACTTTGGATTAATGGGCTCAGATTTTTGGTTTAGAGAAATAAGTCTTGCAAAAAGTTGTTTTACTTGAACCTAGTGGAATAATAAATGAAGAAATGGACACAATAGTAGGATGAGCACAGCCTGTGTGTATTTGTTTAAGAATTTGGGTCTAAACCTCTGGTGAAGTTAACAAACTCTAAAGTGAGTGTGCTGTATTATCCAGGGAACCATATGATGCTAACAACTTTGCTGCTTGGATCAGTCTACCACTCAGATTGACAAATGAATAAGAAAATGGAACTTGATCATTTGTGAAGTTAGTGAGAGGTCTGCTACCGAGTTTGATTAGAAAATATAGGACCTCTGCTCCCTGCTGGATACTTTCTACAAAACCTCTGTATTTTGAAAAGTCTCATACCGAGACTTAACATCTTTGAAAATGTATATATATTTAGAGAAGTAAGAAATTATAAACGTGTGAGAAAATGGAAAGAAAACCCCCTACAAAATTAAAAGTGTCTAAGGGCATGAGGGAAAATGCCTTTATTTCTAGCCAAGGATTATGTTTTATCTTATGATGTTCTTGGTAGTTCTTACAATCCCCGTGGTCTTAAATGGTATCAGTACTACAATATACAATCATGCAATACACGTTAGAAAGCTGTAAAAAATAACTGCCTTCATCATATGTTTTATAATAAACTTAAATTTAGATTCCTTAGTACAAATAAAACAGGGAAAGATACATTTTGAAAAGAAAGTAGTTTTTCAAAATTAGTTGTTAAGTTGAATTTCCTCTTTCCTACAGTCAGCTGACAAAATCAGATTAGCCTGTGTGGGTTTCTCTTTTGGCAGCATAGGGAATCCTCCATAATGATCCAAGCAGTTAATGAGCAGTCACAGTTTCTTGTGCTGTCCCTTCTTGTTCTGTACAGGAGTCAGTTAAGAAAACCTTTGAAGTACTGAAGTGAAGCACAAGGACTGGAAATGTATTGGTCATTTTTCATTAGCTGCTTCTCTGCAGTATGGAACAGCATCACATAATCGAAAACTGCCTAAAGCCTTCTCTTGTAGGCAATGTAGGTGGTACAGAATCCAAGGAGTTAGTATACTGAGGGAGAATTTGATCCAAAATGCGAAGGTATTGCATGAATGCTTAAAATCATACTTTTCTCTTGTTTTCTATAGATAGGCTGAGGATATTTTTAAATCCTCCTACCAACCTGCCAAATCACAGGATGGAGTTACTCAGTGTCTCCTTTCCATTGAATGTTTTGCCACATGCAAACTTTCATCTTCTGCCTCAGTGTACTTTTGTGTTCTTCTAGGCTTACTTTCAAAGGTAGGTATTTTGCTAACATATGAAACTGCAAGGAAACTTAATCACAGACTGCAGAGTCACAGGTCTAATGTCTTTGTCTAGTGATAAATTTTTTATCACTGTGCGGTTTGATGATGATAGGAATTGTTTTTTATTGTTTTATACCCTGAAAATTGAGCACAAATAAAACTAACTTGTATATGTTGTAATTAAAATGGATTTTTTTTCTCATTTATGTGGATTAAAACCAAATTGAATTATGATATCTCNTTTTTTTTTTTTTGCATTAGGAACAGGGGAAGGTTAAATGTTTCAAATAATATTTTCTTTGTGGAAAGAAGCTACCACAGAGTGAATTGCAGCTGCAAATGTGTGACACCAAAAGCCCTTTCAGCCTGACTCACAGCTTCAGTGTCAATAGCTATTATCCCTACACTAGTAGTTTACACTTAGTGTCAAAGCACCTCACATGTTGCTGGAAGCATGAAATAGATCTACTAATAATGAAGATGACTGCTGGTCTACAAAGTTTCTTAATTTATCTATATTAATAATCCCTTTGAATGCAGGTGATTTTGTTAGAGGGAAACAGTCTGATTATAGATGTTTAAAGGGACATGGAAGGATATGAGGCTGTTCTGATGTATTAAAGGGACATAGAAGGATATGAGGCTTTTCTGATGTATTAGAGTACCAGTTGCAGAGCTTTGGTTAGTTTGATTACTTTGAAGTGCCAGCAGATTGAATTAATTCTGAACTCATTATTGGGTCTCTTTCTGCAGATTTCAATAATCTTACCTAGAAGTAATAAAAAACCCTCTCTGTAGCAAAACAAAACAATCCTAATTAAAACCTGCACAAGCAAGAATGTGTATTTTTTGAAAAGATTAAATAGGAAACTTTGGCATTTATTGAACAAAAACTATTTTGTTCAAAAATAAAAAACTAGGGTATTACATCATTGTTATTTTTGGGGGTTCAAATTTTTTTTTGCAAACTTTCCTGCTGAAGGACTCAGATGTAAAATTTCCTTATTTAATGACTGGTCAAATATTAATTAACTCTACTCATAATTTTATTTCATTGAAATTTTATCCTTATATTCTCTCAGGTGCATTTGAGATATCACTGCTTGCTTTCATTAGGCTAAAATATCTTCTGGGTGCTACTACAGGCCACAATGGTTTGGTGTATTTCAGTTCCATTTCAATATTACAGGAACCTTCCTTGTGCCGTTCTGCCCTGTACCCTCCAATCTTCAGTGAAGCTTCTCCAGCTCCAGTAAAGGCATGGAGTTTAAAAGAATCATAGAAAACGTTAAATATGACTGCAGATTTCCCCCTATTAGTTTGTGTTGCATAAATAAAGGTGCTCTGTCTCTTGTATCAAGCCGGGCCCATCTCTGTAATCCTGCGGTTTGATCGGAGCCCACAGCCAAGGGAAGCGGCACACGCTGAGCACCGTTTTATGCTCCTGGTAATCTCACTGTGACACATTTACTTTAATCTGTCAATGATTCATGTTTGACACAGACTTGAATTAATGTTAAGAGAATTAAAAGAATAGGAAAACCTTTTGTTCTTAAAATGGGGATGCAAAACAGGCAGAGAGTTGAATGCCTCAAGCCAAGACAATATATCAAAGAATGTTCTGTGAGATAGACCCAAACATGAGGTGCTCTTGCCATGAGGGAAAGGAATTTGTTTGGAAAAAATATATAAAAATAAATCCAGAAAAATGAAACAAAAAATGCCATTTGTTCTCCTTCCTCTAGAATGGGAACTGCAGTGAAAAATGATTAGGTTTGCATGCGATGGACATAACCAGTCTGAGGCATGATGAATTACTGTATAGACAATTTCTGTAGCAATCACTAAATACACCAAGGAAGCCAGACAAACAGCGGAGATGTGTCTTTTGTTTCATAAAGAGAAGCTCAGTGCCTGACTAAGGGTCAAATGAAGAGTTGACCAGATGAAGAGGGAGGATGCTTTCTTTAAATCCAAGATTTTGGCTTCCACTCTGCGAAAACACCCAACGAGTCAAATGCTGCTGGTGCTGTCATGGTCTGGCCAAATTTGTGACACCTCCCACTCTAAGGGATGATATTGAAAACCTTGTAGGTTTTAGATCTACTTCATATTAGTAACTGAGAGGGTTTGTGCTGGTACCTCAGATGTTTAGATGGTTACTCTTGCTCCCAGATCCAGCAAGCTGTAACTGGGCAATATTCATAGGAGAGAGGAGGATTTACATGTGCCCCCAGCCAGGGAACTCGCTTTCAGACTAGTACCATATTAATTTTTCCTTTTAACTAGGTAGAACCAAGGAAATGATCATACTATTTATCAGCATGTTATTGTTGTGCTCCATCAACCTGACACAGGAAACTGGCCTGCCTGGTCATCAGGTGAAGGTTACTGAACTAAATCCTAAAAAAAAAGACAGTTGACTTGTATTGGGACAAATACGCAAGTGATGCTAGGGCAAATTTCCCTTGAATGACAGCTTCTGAATTTTGTGTGTTTTGCTTTTATTGGTTGGCAGTATTTATGCAAGACCTATTTTGAGGTTTCGTTAGAATTCTTTTAAAAAGTGATGGCTGTCCCCCATCTGAACTAAATCCTAAAAAAAAAAAATCTATAATTTCCAGGAAAAAAAAAAAAACAACAAAAAAACCAAAAACTCTCGTTTCCTTATTTTTTTGTCAAGGTTAAAAGAATGGAGTGTGTTGGAGTGGGGAAAGCTCAGTCAGTTGGAGGTGAAGTCACCAGCATTGCATTTCTGCACCAGTCACAGCTGATAAGTTCAAAACCACATCAGGTGAGATTATTGTACCCTTGACTTGAAATGTGAAAGTCAGTGCATGTGCAATCACATATCGCTGTTAAACCTCTTCCTTGTCAAATCACATAGCATTAATGAGTTTTTAACTGTGAGTTTGGCTATGTAAATTGTCAGATTTCTTCTGCATTCATATGGTATGAGCAGGTAGGTAAAAATACCAATGTTGTGGTAACTTCAGCATTTTAGGTTAAAAAAAAGTGCATATAATTTTCTTTTTTACTCAAAAAGAATTGCTAGCAAATCAAAATAGAAAACACAAGCAAACAGAGGAGGGAATATTTGAACTAGTACATGCAAAATAATTATTCAGCACTGCAGACCAGTCTTTTGCAAAGCTTTAAATAATATATGTACAGAGATTAGAAATCCCTGCAAGGAAGTTTTTAATTTTTTCCTGTATGCTTCTCTCCAATATTTTCTTTGAAGCTTGCCTGGCATATCTTTTAGCCTAATTCAAAATGGTGTTTTTACATCAAAAACTACAGCCAAGCCAATAATTTTCCCTGAACTGGTTGTTCAAATGGGAAAAAATTGTCAAAATTTGTTGTTTAAAAACATTCTGCTTCATCTTAGTCAATGTGAAATCCTCCCTCTCCTCCCTCTCCTCCCTCTCCTCCCTCTCCTCCCTCTCCTCCCTCTCCTCCCTCTCCTCCCTCTCCTCCCTCTCCTCCCTCTTTCTACATTGAGAAGTATAGTACTTTTGGAACAAAAACACCTAACCATACAACAGATTGTTTTAAAAAGATATCTCTGTATTTCTTCAAAAGTTGCATTAATTGAAAATACTTTTGCTCTAAAACACAAAAAAACCCCCAGATATTTTTCTTTAGCTAATGGATGACTAAAGAAAAAGATCTTTACCTTTTTTACTTAAATTCTTACTTTCCAACTAAGAATTGCTGATTAAAAATCCAGCAATTCCTAGTTGGAAAGTACTAGTAAATGGTACAAACTTTTTGTGTAACAAAATTCTTTAGCTGAATTACAAAGTATGTGAAAGAAAGTGCAGAATGATCAGGGGTTAGAAACAAAACTAGAAAAACAAAGGTATAAAGACATACTATATTAAGCCCTGCGGCAGTGCACCTTATTTATACAACAGAGAATGTCTACAGAATAAGCAACCAGCACAACAGAGGTATGACTAATAGATAGGTATGAATCAGTGGATTTGTATTCTCCTCACACATCCCTCTTCCCAAAAGCAGAGAAAATGAAAGAAACCCCCTCCTGCGCTTTCTCACACATTCATCCTTTTCAAACCTGATGCTCACAGTTATGATAGTTAAATTTTAGCTTTGGGCAGCCCAGGGTACTAATCTTGCATGACCTGTTCCAAATGAAATCATGCCCTTGTGACTCATTTGCTTTCCCTGTCTAATTTTTTTTTTAATCTCTTTGAGGATCCTGTATCCAAGGACTCTCTCTATCAAAAGAATAATAATTTAAAAATAATCTAGAACCTCTATCTTGTTGCTACAGATGTAAACATGAAGAGGTAGAGCATAGGTTCTGATATTGTGGAATCTGGATTACTTCTAGATCACAGTTTTCCTGCTCCAATTTAGTTGCATGGAAGGACATTTTCTTAATATCATGTTTATAACTATCCCTGAGTGCCAATAAATCAATACCTAATTGCAGTGCAGTTAAAATCAATTGATAAATTTGTTTTTATGGTTCTTATAGGGAGGCAACTACTAAGAATAGAAAGTACCATCTCTGCCATGATAAATCACCGTCAGTGAAATAGGCTTATCCCAGCTCAAGGTGGCCATGAAATCAACATTCTAGCAAGTGGCTTTGTCTCTACAATTCTCCCAGATTTTCTGTCACTAATTATTCATGTAAATTCAGATCTTCCAGGGTTTTTTTGAAAATGTAGTTATGGGTTACTTGGAGGTACATGTATAGGTTTCAGTCTTTCACAATACCTCCTCACAAAAAATAATATTTATATTTTTAATTCTAGAAGATATATATCACTATAACTGGTTTGTGCCTTAAATGTGCTTTTCTGTGCAGCTGGGGTTTGAGAAGGATTCCAGTGATTCATAGGCCTTGTCCTGGATCTTGTACAATAACACATTAACCTTGGTGGAATATGTTAAAAGAACAGGGTCTTGACCTTGCAAACGTTACTGCATGTGCCAAGCTACCCCTGCGGGACTCCCTGCATCTCCCCTGGAAAATGCCTAAAACCATATATGGGAGTATTGATTTTGCAGGGGGAATAATGTTAGGATACAAACCATATTCTGTACTTATCTTGCCTTTCTAATGTGATATAAAAGCCCTGCAATTTGCTTTCAGCTGTGATTGGAGTTAGCAGATTAATACAGTGGGCTTCTGCAAAGGATTGCTGGTTTTACACAACCTCCTTGTGCTTAGCTGTTCTTGTTTGCCTCTGTAATTAATGACAATGTGTTTTTCTCGTGTTTCTTATCTATGGTTGGGTAACTCCAGACACAAATGCCAGATCTGATGAACCTGAAAGGCAAAGTAGGTGGGAGCAAATTTTCCAAGAGTGTTATTCTAGTTGACAGGTCTGCCTCTTGTGACATTAATAATGCTTCACAAATGTTGATATAAATCAAGATAAAGCCAGAAGCAAACCATAGGCAGAATGGGGAGCCTTGGCTCTGCAGTTTTAGCATCCCAGAGCTGATAGTAAGACTATGGATTTCAGCTGTGAAAACCTTCCTCCTTATCCCAGAAACTTGTACAACATCATAGGTTCTACATCTGCCAGTATATATGAATCACATAGGGCATCCCCAGGGCCAAATCAGCAAACTTGATTGAAAATTTGATCCAGAAAACGGTGTTAAAAAAAGAATAATATTTTCGTGGACTTTGGTGGGCTTAATCTCAGCATGTCCCTGAAATCGAATTCTCTGGCTGCTTCTATGCCTTTGGAAGTCCACATTTCTGGAGTACTTTGGTATCAAAATATCAGCTTGGTCCTCCAGTCCTTATGCAAGAAGGCACATCCTAAAATTAGAGAAATAAGAATGTAGCTGGGAATCTTGCAGAGTTTATGTGCAAAATAAGTTGGTTACAGGCCTTATGCTGCTCCTGGAAGTAAGGACAAATATTAGTTCCTCTTGGTGCTGCAGAGCCCCTCTCTTTGGTTGGTGGTGAAGTGCTTTGGTCTGAGATTAGTAAAGAACAGGGCAATCTCCAAATTACACAGGAGAGGAATGAGACTGGAGCCAAGGGATGTGTTTGCAGTACTGTGTTAGAGCCACTGCCTAATATTGAGGTGCCTTTTGGAAGTGAAGGGCGTTACCTCTCCTGAATGTAGAATTTTGTTCCTAAAATATGTCTTTTAACACCTGCAGCTGCTGATTTTGCTTTTCTGATGCTGTATGGTAAAGACAGCAAACACCAGAGGATAATATTTTGGCAGGAACTACTCTGTCTGCAGTTTTTCTTCTATGGAAGATGCACGAAGGTCAAAAGATTTCAAGGGAAGTTTTGTGGACAAGAGAGCTGCATGTTCTCTAGTGGAAGGTGGATGCCACTGTAGCATTATAAGAAATTGGCATTGTAACTTTTTTTTTTTTTTGTGGATGTTCTTGCAAAGCCCTTGACTTCCACTAGTATGTGGAGCTCTTTCCTGACAGACAATATTTTTTAACTCTAAAGCCATTTGTCCATCTGGACCAGTAGCTACACTCTGCTCACTTAACCTCCTGCCCAGCTTCTCTGTCTCCACTTTCTCTTTCTGACTGGTCTCAGAGTATTTTCTCACTTATGCTCCCTTGTAAATGTAGAGAAAGCTCTTCTTTGCTTTTCTACCATTCCTGATGGGTTTTACTCCTGGAATCTGTGTACAAACTGTTCCCTGACACCTGCCTCAGTCCCTTCTTTGCCTTTCTACAGCCTCCATTAAAGCAGTATGTATCTCTAAGCAAAGACATGATTTTTTCAATTAACAGTGCAATTTGGTTTAAGTTCTAGAGCAGTAATTCCCTCTTTGATGTATTTGTCTGCATCATTTGGATCTTTGTACAAAGGAGGGATATTGCTCCAAATCTGAACACTAATGCATGGAAAAAAATGCCCTCAAGACCTTGAACTTCCCAGGAAACCTTCATTTACTTTCATCAAGGTATAGGGAAAGGGCAATTAAATACCTGCACTGTCTACTGCACTGTGGTTGCTGAGTTTAATGCAGCATTTGCACCCAGCAGAGTAAATGAGCTGTGCAGCAGATTGAGCCTCTGGTTATAGTAAGATAGGACAATACCCTACCTGTAAGACATGAAGCCACATCTCCAACAATGTGATAAGACTGAGACAGAGAAAAAGGGAAAAAAAAACCCCAAAAAACAAATCCCTCTGTCCTTGAGGAAAATAGACCTTGTGGAGACCTTGGAAATCTATTTGGCTCTTCTGCAGTGAAGCAAGAGAACAATCCTTACTGACTCTTGCTGAGCAAGATTTCTGATCCCAACTATTACAGAATGCTGAAACTCCATGGCATGGAAACTTCTCTCCATGTCCATTTCTCTCTTGATGGTAAACATTTGAAATATTGCCCTTAAATCGTTTCCTTGGGTTGTAAACTTTAGTACATTTTTCTGACTTTACTAGAGTTAAATTTTGTGGTTTTCAGATGTGGGCAAGTTTCTCCTACATTCTTGGAATACAACCAAGTTCCTTGCAATTTTGGTTTACCTTCAGCAGGTCCTTAAGTTTCCAGGGAACAGACTATGACAATTTAAAAAAGGTTTAGCCTCATTTGGAGTTGTCTACCAAACTATGACTGTTTCTGTTCCCTGAACAATTGCTTCAGTTCTCATTTGAAAGAAGAATTTGGGACTTACTATTGCACATATTACAATGTAAAACTGTCTTTTTCATGCAGTCTTAGAACATTTCACTATTTTATATTATTAATTTACTTTCTTTGTCTTTAAATGTAAATAACCTCCAACAACAACATCAGATGATAGATTCTCTTCATTTATATAACCTTGACTTTAACAGGTGCATTTATCCCAGAAAGGCCTGGCAAGCCCCAGGGTTCTCATTTTTCTTGTAATCTCCTTTCATTGGCATCTAAAGTGGCATTAAGTATACAGACATTTTGACCTTGAAATCTTCTCGATAGAACAGAAAAGCAAGACCCCTTAAATAATAAAAGAGGCAGTTCATAGTTTTATGGTTATAAAATAAGATCCTATTTCTTTTCAAATGCTGTGGTGATTTTTCAGTGTCTACATATACTGTCTCTTTAGAGACTTAGAAGTTTGTTTCTTTCATCTCCTGAAAACACAACTAAAGTCCAGAAGGCATCTCCTCTTTTAAAAAATGCACCCCAGCTTCATTTCTGGAAATGCTAGTTCTCTTTCACTGTTTATACCCTTTCAATGTTCCTATAATAACCACTCCTCTTTTGCCCATTACTTTATTTTTTTTTCTTTTTCTTGACAAAATGCTTTGTGTTTCATATTGTCATTCTCCATTTTGACTAAAGATCCTCTAGCATTTTGGATATTCAGTACTAGTTCTTAACTGCTCACTGTACAGACTTCATAAATACTATATTAGGTTTCTCTTTAACAAAAAGAGCCCAAATGTCCTATTTTTATTAAGAGTACAGTGATGAAAACTCATGTAATTTACTTTTGGTACAGTCTCTCATTAAGAGAAATGGAAAGCTGATTTTATAGTCTGAATTGGTACCTTGATAATATAATAGCATATGTCTCATCGACAGAACACAATAAAATATATTTCATTGATACAACACCCCGGTTTCATTTTAATAAGTAAAGAGTTCACAGTATTCCAGACAATTCATTCTGTGATCAAAGTGTTGGCAGGGATTTAAAGAAACCCGTTGCCTGCTGGACATATTCTCCTACATTTCTCTATGGCACATACAGAATTTAGGCCTAATTACCATTGTCACCTTTAGAAACCATGACTTGAAAAACTGGAAAGAGAAAAATTCAGCCCCCACCACTGCAGCTCTGTGGCCATGGCCTCTCCAGGGCCAGGGAGCAGCAGAGCCTGTGTCTCTCCAGGGTGGCCCATGTCTGCCAGGGGAATGGCTCTGGCACAGCAGGGCAGAAATCTCTCTGGGAGTTCATGGTGTCTCCAGGAGCAAGTTCAGAATGCCAGGTGCCTCTTCTGGGGAGGGGGTGCAGCTTAGAAAGCACTCCTTGCTTTTAAGAGGGACTGAAATTTCTGGGGTTTTTGAGTGACGATGGGAGGATACACAAGGATGGGGTGGGGGGTTTGCAGGGCCTGCAGAATTGTATTTTAGATATTAGTTACAGTTGGGGATCCATTATTTTGATGTAGGAAACTTTTCTCCAGTGAACCTCCTGCTGAAGCAAGCTCTGTGCCAGGTTACCACTGAGTGAGTTTACTAACCCTTGAAAAGTGAGGATGGCACAGCTCAGTGGCCCGTGTAAGCTTCTTGTCCCTTAAATGCCAGTGTAGGAGAATTTTATATTCTCCCTCTGTGCTTCTGTTTTTCACACTCAGTTGTTCATTCCTCACATTCTCAACTTTGTTTCATCCTATATCTCACTGGAGTTTTTCTCTGCTCCCTCACTGATCCTTCATTTGTAGTCTCTCCTAAGCAGAATAACAATCAAGTAACATTCAATTTTGTACCAGCCTGTTCAAAACACTGATTTGAAATTAAAGAGCTTGAATATACTGTCTACAAATCTGTACACAGATGTGTTGTGGATAAATCAAAATTAAAATATTTGGGGAATTGTTTTTAAAATTGCAGCTTACATGTGAATTTACAAGGGTAGTCCTTAGCCTTGAAAAAACCTTCACTGGAATTAAATTGGGCAGTGGACTAATCCCACTAGAAGACAGGCTGCAGATACTAGATAATTTTTAATGTAGGATAAAACTGCAGAGATTGCATATTTACTCTGTGTTGCAAAATTATGTATAATTATATTGTTTGTCATGTATATCTGTTAATTATATATAAATGTGAAGATTAAACATATAACATTGGATAGTAATTTGTATGCATGTAGAATTGAATTCCACAATACCACCACAGACAAAATCACTGTTTCCAAGCTATCCACACATTCTTCTGCAGCAAATAAATTGACATGTGGTTAAGTCCTGCAGTTCCTTTGGAAAGCAGACATCTAAGCACATGCTTATGTACCCTGATATAGATAAAGGTAGTTTATGGTCTGAATTAAGATGTATGGGCATAATCCTTTACCACTGAAAATTTAATTGTTGAATTTAGCATCATGTGAGTGTTAATGTCTGAAAGCCTGGACCTCATTTGCAAATTCATTTAGCATTCCCTAGTAAAAGTTTTAGGCATATAAAGATTCATCTGCGGTACTAAAAGATATTCTTACAACGTGCTCATGTCAAAATCCACTGCAAAAGTTTTATACAAAGTCAGACACCTCATCTAGTGTGTCTAACAGTTCTGAATGTGTTCATGTGTTATGAGTTATAGGTACAATAATTCTGGCTTATTTCACTTGTATAATGCTACATTTGTGAGCTGAAGGCCTGGATTCTGTGGTGCATGTAACCAGACCAGGGTAAATCCTGAGAAATGCTTTATCCAAAGTCATCCTCTCTAGATGATTCTTTTGCATTAAAGCTACTTTCACAGTGATGTCTTCAGAAAAAAGTTTTGAAACAGCCATTCAGATTATAATATGAAACAACTCCTGCAATTTTATCTTCTCACACAAGATTTAAATCTCTCTTGAAAGCCATAGTTAATTTTTAATGATTTTTCTCCAAGTTTTTAAAACTAAAGCTGATATTACCCCTATGAACGAATGACATCAGTTGAAATGTACTTTTGTTTTCAAGGTGATTGATGCAATTTCTTATTAAAGTGACCTTTGTTAGAAATATTTTGACTATAATGATTTCCTGTCCTTTTTGCTCAGCAGTTGGAACAGCAGAACTGGCATCAGCCTGTTTCAGCTGCTTGCTGTTAATGCTTGAGGGGAAGCAAGCTGCCCTGAATGCCTGCCTGAAGGATGGGCAGTGGCTACAGGTGAGGGTCAGCACCAATGAGCAATGGAAATTTAAAATCCCACCCTGAGAGGTAGGTAAGGAACCAGACCTGGGCCTCATACCACTAAAAATACATTCAAATTCCTATCTTGAATTTAATTATTTTACCTTAAATTTCTTAGCAAGAAGCTTTGTTCTCAAGGGAATTGTGTTTCTGATGTGTATGGGCTGATTCATGTTTTTATAGGCTGATCTTCTTTGTGTTGGAAGCATGGCACCTGTGATTTATGCTTGTGAATGATACCTATTATATAGTTATAGAAACATACTTGCATCTGTAAAACTGATTGATAGGTCCTTATATGAAACCATCTTATTATGAGTGACTAGAAGTGCTGAGGATGGCAGTGATCTTTTGTAGATTCTCTGGATGAATGTTGTTTAAAAGACATTTTCATTTAACAGGGAGAGGTACAGTTACATTTTTCTGTGTGAAATTAATTCTAAAAAGCATGAGTCAAGGCTTTATACCATTCAGGAAACAGAGTTACCAAAAAAAAGTAATGTCCATTCCCACTTCAAAAGAAAAAGTAAGAGTAGTCCTAAAATGAAGTTGTGATAGGTGCTTGGATTAGATGCCCAATGTGACCCTCTGGTTTTAATGTGTAGGCAGTACTGCAGCCCTATTTTAATTTGAACACTATTAAATATCATATCCATACAGGCATAGAACTGAGTAAGACAAACTCACTATGGCAGATGTTTTTTCCTTCTTTATTTTCTTACTTTTCCTGTAAAGAAGAAAATAATCTTTAACATGTAGAGACCCCTGTTTATCATTTCCTGTTTGTAGGAAGAGATGTAGCAATATTATTGCCATGCTATTCTTTCAACTGTGAAGTGAACTTTTGCATAACAATACTGTGATCTGAATATTTTAGTAAACAAATCAGAAATACAGAATGTAATAGAATTAAAAAGATCTGTTTAAAAATAAGGTTGTAATTACAAGCTACCAGGATTTATTTCATAGAGCATATGGCTTCTCTAATTAAGAGGAAGGCTGGTTTTTTTTTTGTCTTTTAAGCTGCATATAATACTCTCAGTTCTATTCATGTGCTGCCAAACTTGTCAAATGTGCCTGCTTTTGCAGCTAAATTTTTACTCTTGTTCAACCCCCTCTTATCAAAGGCTGGATTTAAAATAAAAGCACGCAACATAGAATAATATTGAGCTTTGAAGCTAATGCTGGACTTTCTTTTAAAATTCTTCCCCTATTCTAACACTTTTACATTTACTGTCCTGAAGTTCAGTGCTCCCATCTACTTGAAAGTGTTCACCTGATGTTCATCCTTTATTTAGGGCTTCTGTCTCCTATTTTTTAGGATGATAGGATGATGCATTTATTACATGATTATTGCCATGTCAGCTATTCTGAACATAATTTGAATCATAACATTAAGGATGGTCTTGGCTGTTGCAATAAAGTATAGGACACAGTTTGAATGATTTAAGAAGCAACATTTTGTTTTCTCTCTTGTCTACTTAGTAAGAAAAATCCCAAGAGTTTAAGTAGACTAACAGTCTAAGAACACTGTTTTAAGAGAAAACTAGGCCAGAGTTTACTCCAGAATTTTTCCTTGCTTTACTAAGTATAACTTCTAGAAGACCCCAGATTGCCAGCTGTTAATTGTTGTGAATACTTGGCCACGTTGTGTTTTAGTTTATTGTCTGTTCAGAATGGAAAAGGATTAAAGAAGCATTTCTGTCACATGCATCTGACTTTTTAGGTAGCAAGAATTTAGTGCTGAAACCAGCCTTGCTGGGTCATAGAGCAGAAAGGGCATTCCAGATTACACTAAGATAGGAAAAGGAATTGTCATAGCCTTATGTGCAGGGTTTTAGGAGAAATGTCTCTGCTGGATGCACCCCTCCATATTCCTGCTCTTCAGTGCAGTGAGTCTGTGGGGTGCACACTGAGCAGCAACCCAGCTCCAGGGCAGTCCCAGGCTGGCACAGCTACAGGCACAGCCCTGAAAGAAAAAGACCTCAAAATGCCTTAGCTTGGAGATCTGCAGAATAAGATTTGGCACGAGTTTCTTAAAGCTCATCCTATGACAACTTGAGCAGCTGAGGGTGATCCTGTGAGGCTTTTGACTGAATGACTTCTGGAGGATCTAGACTTTTTCAGCAGGTGAGCATTGGTGCCTCTGGGAATTGAGGTTAGATGCTATCCCATCCCAAAGTTTCCCTTGCTCCAGGAAGCAATGAATTTATCAACTAATAAGTTTTGCTTCATCTTCCTCCACCTGCAACCCTTCCATTAAATAGCATTTAGTGCACAAGTTATCCGTTTTCAGTGGGGCTCCTCACGTGAGTACCACTGCACACAGGGAGAGTGATGGGATCAGCATCTAAATTGTCCACTTTGTGGTTGTTCTGACAGTGCTTATTGGCTTGAGTATACCCACAACTTCCAGTTATTGAAATAACCTAAAGCAAGCCAAAACCCAAGCAAATAAATAATCCCACCCCTCAAAAAAGTAGAAAAGTAAAGGGAATTGAGGATTATTGATGCCTTTCTCTTATTATGTTTGACTTCTTGGTAATGCAAGGCTACCCATACTACTCTTATATTTATGAATTCACATGCTAGGCAGCCTTGTAATGATTTTTTTTTTTTTGGTAACAACAAGTCCAGCCCGTTCTCTTTGTATTTATTTTGTACATTGGCTTATCAATAAATCATTCAAATGATCTTAGTCATCTACTGCAATGTGAAGAAGCTATTCTTTGTTTCTGTCAAATCTGCTTCTGAAGTTATCTGTTCACAGGTACATGAATATTTATACAGATGACATTTTCAAGGCATTTTTGGCCCTAAATTCCTAATGGAGACTAATATTCCTGTTTAAATGAGTTTAAATTGTTTTCTTTTAATTTTCTATGAAACATTATCACTGCACATAAACTAATGCTTTGTTCACTCGTTTTGATCCCTAATAATGTAATCATATGCAGAAATTATAAGCGAGCTATAAACATTGGTGAATTATAATTAAAAGCAGATTTAATAAGGTGCTCTTACCTGCTAATTGCCTTCTTGAATTGAAATCTGAAGATTCATGCAGGATGTTTGTAAGGAACGGCGTGTTAGGTATGAATTTTGTGAATATATTTTTTAAAGATGTCAGTAAAGAGGTAGGAAGCATTGAGCTATATTCCTAACACTGATGCTGCCAATGTCTCCAGTTAAAGATTCACCCAAATATTGCATTACACGTGGAGAAAAATATCATGGATTTTGCATTCAGGTCCTGGGTCTGGCCACGTTCCTTTTTGTCACCTCAGGTTCTCACTGGGAAAGGGCTGTAACAAACATTGCACTGGGATCTGTTGAAATGTGTCATACTTGATCAGTTTTCTGTAAAATGTGCAGAGGTCTCTGCACAGGAATGACACTTAGAAAGTTATAATATATTCACAAATAAGTGGTTTTTTTCAAAGGAAGCCTTTAACAAGGTGCTTCTGGGATGTTATCCGTTCTCTGCAGTATCCTTAAACTCTGTGTTCAGGGTCATCTTCAAAAGCTGAATTTGTGAGTAAGCATGAAACAGATTTGTCAAGCTGCTGTCCACAAAGTACTCAACAACCTGCATGGTGAAAGACGGAGGAAAAAACCAGATGCTTATAGCTTGAACACTTATTACATTTCAACTATCAATTTATTTAAAAGGGGATTATGTTGTTTAAATAAAACAACATAAAATTAATATGAGACTCAGGAACTGTCCCATTTGATCATATTGGACTACTACAGAGACAATATTTTTTACTGTATATATGAGATCTATATCTATCTATATATGTATCTTAGCAAAATACCTACAAATAATCCGGTGGCTGAAATTGATGGGTCCCTTGTGTCTCAGGGCCTGTTGTGTGAACTCCCTGAAAGGAGCCTTTGTTTCCATAGGCAACAGAGCTGCTGTGGCACCATGGATCAAACACATCCGGATTTACTTTTATGCCTCTGAGGTAAACAGTTGCCTGCTGCACTACATAAATACTGAAAGAAAAACTCTCTTTCAGTAGAAGACCTGACCAGCATGAACTGAGGGTAACTGCAGGCTGCTGAGGAGAGCCTGGCACAGGCAGCTCCTGGGAGAGCACTACATGTGCTGCCATTTCTGCCTTTTCTGTCATTTAGTGCTCTTTTTCGTTGTTTGTTTCACTGCTTAAAGACTGATAGGAGAAACCTTTAATGTGATCATTTTTCCTCCCCCCACATCCAGGGAGAATATGGTTTGGTTGTCTTGTCACAGTGAGGCTGGAGATAAAGTTATCAAATATTTCTGCTTTTGACTATTTGAACTGTAGAATTAACTGCACCTTCTGATCTCAGCCAGCCCAAACTGTTTGATACAGTTAAATGGAGAGTTTTAGAAGACAAGGCAAATCTGGCTGGGTTTTGAAAGCATACCCTTCCATTTTAACCAGAGTGAATGAAATTAAAGCAACATATTATAGAAGAAGGCACAGGAAAAATGACCTTTAAATTAAAAATGAGTTGTCTTGTGATTGTTGTTATACAAAAAAATTAATCATGAAGATCAAAGAGAAATGTTAGCCACTGATAAGTTATGTCTGGGTTTTTTGAGTGTGCTTATTCATCTGATTAAAATTATATCATTCCATGCAATCTATGTTTATTTTATTTTGCACCTCCTCTTTATCTTACTAATGGTTTTGTTCTCTAAAACATGGGTTTCCAGAGGTGCAAGCCACTGAGACCTGGTACACTCTGCTGATTCGGTACAAGTGAAGCCTAATCCTGAGTTAAGTACACAAAGTTTTTTACAGAGGTTATGGTGAGAATTTTTTGATTGATTTTAATGTTATCCACTGTCACACTTCTGAAACCTCTGTTAACCTGCAAATAATCAAACCCATCGAGTTTCTGTCTCTGTGATATTAGATTGAGTCTCATAAAATATATTTGTTCTGTTGCTAAAAATACTCTTAGTGCTTACTTGTGCATCTTGATGAAAAGTAAGTCCTCAACCTGTAGGCAGAAGTTTGTGGGAGTGTTCAGAGCATGGAAACTCTGCTGCCAGAGGGCTGCCTCCCCCAGGCAGCACGGATTTGTCCAATGACCAACTTGTGTCCCCGCAGTGGGGGCACTTGGGCATCTCAGGGCCCCTGTGCTGAACAAGGCTCGTCCCTGCTCCCCATGGGAGCCCCAACCTGGCCCTTCCTGACCTTCCACTGGACCTCCTCTGGCATTCTGCTTCTGCTGGAGCAAATTCTCTTCAGAAAGGGGGGATGGAACATGCCTTTTGGTCTGTGACTTTCTCTGTCACAAGGGGTCACGTACCGAATATTTTTATCCCAGCTGCTCTTGTCATAGAAATACTCCTTGAATTCATATAAGTGCTCTGTTTATTTGTCCTGATTAAGGCTACTGAATAAATTAATTATTGAGAGCAAAATTAAAACTGTCATTTTAAGGTAGAAATGTATGGTAAATCACAAAGTGAATATGTGATAATCCCAAAGTGATGAGTACAGCCTGCATATTTTTTGAGTTCTGTGTCCTAGGTCTCTACATCCTTTCTTGGTTAACATGAAAGCTTTTCAAGGTCAGCAGTGCCATACAGGTAATGATGAGCCTGGGGAAGGCTTATGTTAAATGTGTCCTCAGTGTTCAGGTTAATCTTTTCATTTGTGATTTTCTTCCCATAAATGGATACATGGAAAGACATTACCTGTGTCACAAAAGTAATTTTTATGTCTTTAAATATTACGGTGGTCTACTCTTCAAAGAGGTTAATTTATACTTTAAAAACTATGACATTAATTAACAATCCCCTAACTTTATTTAGGAAAATGTAAACTCTGGGTACTGCAGGGTCTGTATAGATGTAAAAAGTAACGGGATAAATAAAAATAGAGCAGCTTATCTGCACTTCTACATTTAATCCAAAATTGCATGTTATTTTATCTGACCCAAATAGGTGGAAACAATAAGTTAGTGAGTTGAACAGATTACCAGTGTCTTCAAAGTGGAGATCAGTTTAGATACTGCTGGGCTGAGCCCTGTAGTCCTTATCTGATCTTGTGAATTCCACCTGCTACCTTCACTTCCATTCATTTTAGTGGGATGTTGATTTTTGCTAGCATTAGCATCATTTGGTGTTATTTTGCAAAGATTTACAAGGGTCATTGTTTGCCAAAACACTTTGAGCTATTAGGAAATCGTGTGTTGTTATTCTTTCCTCTGAGACCCTTGAGTCTTAAACAGCAATCCAACTTGTTTCTTAGGATTTCCTTATTATAGGGATCCAGCTGTCATATATTTCCCTGTGCATGAAACTCAACATAAAAAGATAAAATAATTTTTTGGAAAACACTTTTAGCCTCTTTTTTATAGCAATAATATTTTTGCATTTGTTTGTGTATGACTGTCTAAATGCCTTGTCTAATAACTTTCAAACCCACTGACTGGTCAACCAAGTTTGACAGAAGGGAAGTAGTCTCAAGGATAATAGAGTTCCCAGTAGCTTTGGAAAAATAGATCCCATAAGCATTTTGACTGAAGGAAAGACAGCAGTGAAAGCTCATGTTTTGTGAGCTTTTTATAAATTCCTATACCACAAGAAAAGCTCAAATTAGAGCGTAAATCATGAGATACAAATCCACAGAAAACCAAGCTGCATTTATTTCAGGCTTCATTGTTTTACTTTTGTTTCTAATAGCATCTTATGGGATTTAGAGATCAAAAAAATATAATCTTTGTATTTGTCATTATTTGCACTGTTTATTTAGTTTTCACTGTCCAAACTTATTGAAAAGAGATTATTTTTCTCTTTTTCCATTTGTGAACATAAAATGAAGCATCAGTTTACAGGAGGTACAAATGGTTTTGTTTGCTGTTTAATTACTAATTTCTATCTGTTGTGTGCTTTAACAACATTTATGCCATGTTTTATTCTTTTTAATATAACGACTATGTCATAATCTTTCTTTGAAAACTGATTTCAAAAATCTGCAACCAGTGAGCTGTGAGACCCTTGTTGCCTCTGGGTCTTTGACTTACACCTGGAGAAATAATTCTGAGCTGTTGTTTGTTTGCTACAGGCATCTTGCTTCCCTTAAACATGCAATGGGATTTGACATCAGTGCTGTTTCTCCCTGCTGGTGTTGTGATTAAACTCCCAGATTTGAGCAGCTTTTGAACATACCAAACAAATCCTTCACCTTTCCTAGTCTTCCCCAGCCAAAGGCCACTTTCATGCTCACTTCCCTGCAACACCTTTTCTATGCTGAGGAAGGAAGGACCCTGGAGAGAAGATGTGGGAACTTGTGGTAATGTGCATTTTCTGTATCTGCTCACTTTGCTGAAAAATTACCAGTCTATTTTTCTTTTTCTAAAATTTCCTCCACATGTTAGATCCTGGTGAGGAGGTAAGGGGGACTGTGAATTCCTGCTTTCTCCTGTATTTATTCTGGCAGGATGAGCTGTGCAAAAGGGAGCACTCTGTCAGTAGTGAGCATACTGACAGTATCATTGTAGGTGGAGACTGTGGTCCCTGAACAGTGCTTATAATTGTGCTAAAAATTAAACTAGATAAATTATCCTGAAAGTTTATTGTGTAATTATATATCCTAAGCAGTTTTTTTGAAGAACATTTTTCACTTGGCCCAAGCATTTGTTCAAAGTGAGTAGGAACTGAGAGCAAACAAGCAGATACTTCAGAGTTTTAGGGTAGCTTGCATGCCTGTCATCTAAGTGACTGCCGTGTCACATATTTGCTTTGTGATATGTCACGGCCTTTCTATAACATGCCACATCCTAAGCACTGTGCTGAGTGACAGCATGTCACTCACCTCACTGTCATGCACAGTCTTGTAGTACTGAAACCTTCTTAGGAAATGGATAAAAAATTGAAATTTGCTCCATGTTTGCACAGTGAGTGGTGAAAGAGTAGGGAGAAAACTGATTAACAGGAAAATGGGAATAGACTCTCACTTATTGGTTGCTTTCTGTTACCAGTTAATTCTAGTCCAGTAAGCACACATTTTGCACCTGTTTGGTAGAACATTCCACCCATTGTCCTTTGGAAAGAAGTTGCCTATATTGGATGCACTCAGGAGCTGAGCATTTTATAAAGTTGTCAGGGTTCTGACAGATTAGCTCTGACAGATTTAGATGCAGGGATAGCATGCTCACACTTTACACCTTGCTTCTCAGCTGGAAGTAGCCACCTGAAGAGCAAAGGCACCAGAATGGATGTGTGATGTAGCTCATAGGCCAGGGGCAGTCCAGCTGAAACTGCCTATGAAGATAGCACTCAAACTGGGGACAAATGTCCCATTTGGTAGTACTGGGTGGATGGAGATGGATGGAGGGGAGACTGCAAATCACAACAGGAAAATACCTGAGGGAAATGTAGCTCTTCTGCTGAATGGGCCAGGGGATCTGATGGAGGATGTGGGAAAGGCCAAGATGCTCAGCACCTTTTGGCCTCAGTCTTTCTTGATAAGGCCATCCCTCAGGAATACTGAGTCAGCTGCTGCTTAATCCCTTCCTAAAGTGGCCAGTGGGTGAGAGTGCATCCTGTGAAACTTTGCAGTTGATACAAGACTGGGAAGAGTCTTGGATACATCAGGTACTGTCATTCAGAGGAACCTGGAGAGGAGCTCACAGAAGTCTCAAGTTCAGCAAAGCAGAGCACAATGCTGTACTTGGGTAGCAGTAATCCTGTGTGGCAGCCAGCTGAAAAGCTCTGCAGTGGAACACCTTGGTGTCCTGGTTGTTCACCTTTGACCTGAACTTTCCCCTCAAATCAGCAGCGGAGAAACACATCTGGTTGTGTGTCCAGTTCTGGCCTCCACAAGAGGACAAGAGATATGACAAGAGGAAATGGGCACAACTGAAATATGGGACATGCCAGTTAAATGTAGGGAAAAACATTTACAGCAGAAATCATGAGACAGGAACACATTTTCAACAGAGCTTTTGAAGTCTCTTTGCTTAGAGATAGATATTCAAAACCTGTTGGGACCTGGCTCTGAGCAACTTGCTCTGACCAAAGGGTTGGACTGGACAGTCTCCTCCAGAGGTGGCTGGTGCAGCCAGTCTGAAAGTCTGCACTCCTAAAGCTCACACATCTGACTCCCCAGTCTCTAGACCTGAAGACAGTTGTGCTTTAAAATTTACTTGCTGAATTGCTTTACTTTTGTTTGATTGTCAAGAGAATACAACATACAAAATGCACTACTGGGCTGGTGTTTGTGAAAAGCTTGTACAACCTCAGGGTAATAAGTGTACCAAAAGTAGGCAGTGGTCCAAAATCATGAGCTGGCAGTTTTAAAAGGTGTCTACTGGAAAGAAATTCTTTATATGTATTTCTTGACCATTTTCTTGGAATTCGGTGAGCTAAGTTTCCTTTCTTCTGATGCCTTTAGACAATGTACAAACTGCTTTGAAACCAACCATACTGGAATTAATAGTTTTTTCAAGCCATTACATACTTGGTTTTTGGGGATTTTTTTGGCATTTCTTCTCTTAGAGACCTATTTAAGAGATTTAACTTTGAAGCCTTTGTCTCTTTGAATGTTATTGTCTTCAGCAGCAATTTGTAACTCCCAGCATTCCCTTTCTACTGCAAATATGAATGTAAGTCTCTACATTATTCATTCTTTCTAAAGTGAGAAGGGAGAGTTGTAAACTGCTGAATTACAACCTGCAGTTGCCAAGAGGCAGGAACAAGTTAAGAGCAATTTAATTGTAGGTGTTTTCCTCCTTTCCTCTTTAACTCTTTCCTCAGGGAAGGATAAACACTACAGGCAGTTGAATAGTAAAGGAACTGTTCTGGAGACAGAGACAAGCAGGGATAGAGAAGGTCAGAAGGAACTTCGCAGCTAGGAGAACAAAAGACAGCCAGCGTATCAGACCATCTTTAAAAGGGCAGATATTTGAAATTAGTACATTGAGTTACTCTGCTCAAGTTTGCTAATGTGATGGACTTTAATCATTAAAAAATATTAAATTTCAGTTTAACATTGGGAAGAAGTTAAAACTGTTGCATAATTATTGGTGGGTGAGATTCCATCCAGCCCAGCAAGCTCAAGACAGAATTTTGTGAAGGAAACAGATATGAGGTAAAGGTAAAATGAAGCTAACAGGGGATCTTTATATAAACAAAGGGTATGGTCTCAGGCCTGTTGATGATGTCATAGTTATACTTTTACTAATATATAAATATAGGGAATTGTTTGAGAATGTCATAATGAAAAGTAAATACTATTCTGGAAGAGCCTAAAGAGCATGCTGAATTGGTCCTACTGCTCTTAAGTGTTTTTTTAATCCATTCCATTATTTGTTCATGACTATGAGAATTTTGTGGTCCCTCACCATTGTTTCCAAAGTAATAATGTGGATGTAACCTGCCTCCTAACAGTGGATCTCTACAAGATGTCATCTCAAAAAAATTGTGTCATCTGGAGAACCTCAGGCAGATTACATCCACAGTCAACAAGAAGACTGAAATCCTGAGCTTTGCACATGCTGCAAACTGCAGTGCCTGATGGCAGGGTGGGCTGTTCCTGTTGACTGAAAATCTACTTTTTATTTAGAGTGAGGAGTGGTTGAAAAGGACTTAGAGAAACAGTTATTTTACTGTCTTCTATAAACTTCATGTTAAAAGCAGTACAAAACTGCAACCTTTTTACCTGGGTATCCACTACTACAGAGGGACAAGCCTTGAAGCCAAGAGCTTTTGTAAAAGGCATGAATAATATTAATGCTATTACCATGGTTGAAATAGAAGTGGGCATATTCTTCTGTTGTTGGCTTTGTGAGAATGCCTTATTTTCTACTACCAGCATGAACACTATGTACTGCCAGCTAAGGGTGACCCTTTTTTTGTGCACGCATTACACGCTGTATCTATGAAGTGCACAGGCATTTTTGCATGACATTGCATACTGTATTTTTGCAATTCCTGAATGTAGCTGAAAGAGGATGTTTACAAAGAAGATGGAATGTAGGCACCTGCAAAAATATTTTTCTTAGGTTCTCTGCCTGAAGTGGAAGGTCGATAAACCTGCCAACACATTAATTCACTGTATGAGGTTTCTGCCATTTTTAGATAATCTGGTTATTATTCTGGTCTTCAGAAGTCTGGTAAAAAAAAAATCAAAATATGCACAAAAGTATTTTTAAAAAAAACCTTTTAGTTCTTTTCTCTTCCTTTTTTGTCTGATTTAATTGGATTCTTATATACCATTCTGTGAACTAAAGAAAATAGGAAGGCAAAAAGAAGTTGGCTTTTTTTTTTTTTTTTTAATGCCTCTCATTTTGATGACAAGTCAAATATGGGGTTATTTGTTTTGTCTGAACTACAAGGCAGTGTTAGCCTTGAGCTTGTTTCCTCTAGAGAAGAGGGATTATGTAACAGGACTAAATGGTGTTAGTCTGGACAAATAAATAAACCTGGCTCACTCCTTGAAGGTAGGTAGGGACAAATATATAACAATAGCAGGTAAGGGAGACTTTTCTATGAGTGGCTGAGATTTACTTGTGGAGCCACACACTGCTGGTGTCATTTTAGCTGCCTTCTCCTTTCCTCATGAAGAAAATCCTCAGAAAGGCTGGATGTTTGCAGCCATTTGACCAAAAGCTGGAATTGTCAATACACTCTACTGTAATCAACTCTGCAGTGCTCAATGCCATCAGTCCTTGTGGCCCTTGCAAGTTAAACAAGTTTTCTGGGAGATTTATCTTCAACCTCCTGAGACTTTTCACCACTTTATCCCCTCTTTATGTGTGTTGCCAGCCCTTCCCAGCCCCTTATTCTATGGTTCCATGTGTAGTTGCCTCAACATGGCTCACATACAAACCTCTGGGAACTTACTCAAGGCCGTGTAAGGCTTAGAAACAAAACCTACTGTTGTTAACCACTTGAAATAGAAAAATCCTGTGATGTTCCATGGCCATTTGCTGAACACATTCTCCAGCCATAAAGAATTTTATACCTTCTAATCCTATTACTAAAGAAACATGTCATATTACTTTAACAGACCATTCAGGGCAAAGATATAGTTTTCTTTGGAATTAACATTTCTATTCTACAGTAACCTCAAACAAAAATTTACTTTAGTTTCTTTGTACTCCTATGATTTTATATTTCCTCCTCAGTGCCTGGAATATTCTGTTTTTTTAGGCTGGGTCCTCACTTCTTCTAACATGACATTCTTGACACTTTTGGGGTAAAAAGTGCATTATGTGTGTAAGCTTTTTCTTCCAAGTCTTTTTGTATGATTTAGGTTCTCCTTCTCTTACTGGTTAAAGTGAGCAGTTTTCTTAGTGTGTGTGCAGGGACCTTGTGTGAACACATCACCTCCTACCAGGCAGATTGCAGCTGGGACATGCTACAGCAACAAGTTTGCTGGAGATAAACAAATTACCTCCAAAATCCACATCTTGAGTTTCCAAAAATTATGTATTTAGGTGATTGAACATTTATTGAACATGTGGACTGTCTTTTTTAAGTACAGGCTGTATTTTAAAACAAGCGCAATCTTAGTCTGAAACAATACTACATAACACTTCTGCTCATAACAGCCATGTCAGAATTTTCTGATCCCTCTGTGCATGCATCACTTTCATTCTGGGATATTAATACATGTACTCAGAAGAAAAAGCACCTCCTATTGATGGATAAGACTATATAGCCATTGCTTGGGAAAGAATATTATTGCTTAATTTTTTTCCCCAAACTTGACCTCACTTCCCCTTGTACTTGATTTATTTATCTTTAGAGCAGTTCTCCCTATCCTGAGGGATTTGAGTAGCCTAACTTGTCTTTCTTTTAATTTCTTTTAATGACTGTGCAAGGATGAATAAAACTCTCAAAACCTTTTGCTAGATTAACAGCATGTAAAATACTCAAGTAATATTTCAAACCCCAGTGTTATCAGCAAGGACTATGAGAGGAGGGGTGGATGTATCTCCATGTGCCCTGTTCATCTGGGGAGAGGTTACTTGCAAGCATTTTTCTCAAATGCCAAGTTAAAGACAAAAGTTATTTTGAAGAGGAGAGCTGCTTGATAATAACCTACAGTTTTATGGAATAATTGATGAAGAAATACATGTATGGGACAAATACTTCTATCTCACAATGTCAGCTAGAAGTACAGAATACAGCTTAAAGTCCTTTTAGTAATATATTGGTACTATGGGCAGGACAGTGACCTTTACTCATAATATGAGCAACACAACACACCTGGTTTGAATCGGGGTTGTTTGGGTTGATGAGCAAGAAAGAAAGAAAAGCCTCTGTTTTATTTCAGATTTTGGGACTGGATAAGGCTCAGATTCTATTAATAGTTATTTTTACAGTAATTAGTTTTACAGTAATCCCTGAAATTAGTGGTGCTAGATCCATAATAAGCTAGTAAACTTGTGCTCAATTACAAATACTTCTATATTAAAATTTTTAAAAGATAACAAGAATTTTACAATGCACGTTTTATAATTATTTTTTCATCTGGCCACTCTCAGGTTATTAAAACTCACTTTGAAATTCTTGAGTAAACACAATTGTTCAGATTGTTCATGTAGTCTCTATTTTTTGATAATACTGTTTTGTAATCTTTCTTTTCAGTTAGATACACCAGGCAGATCTTTGTGATGAATTTCTAGCACATATAATACCAGAATCAAGAACATGTGAGCAGCCAAATACACTCCTCTTATTTGGCCTATGAAAATATTAGAATTAATTGCCCACAAGCAGTCTTTTCATAAGCATCCTTAGTGATGCTAAATTGTGAAGCTAAAATTCTGATTAAGGTTACTAAAATAATTCAGTGGGAGGGCTTTTGTGTAATGGCTGCATCTTAAACCTGCAGGGAACTAAATATGGGGAGCTATTCACTGATCAGATATTTTAACATAATATGTGTATAAATGTAAAAGACAAAGACTTGTAAAAATTTAGAACATTTCTTTTGATTTATTTCTTGTAACAACTAGAACCTGATCTTAAAAGGAAAAAAAATATTTCAGGAAATAGTTCTCCTCCCTTAACTTCTGTATTTCTAGGTAAAACATTGTTATTTGTGGTGTTTAGATAATTATATTCCAGTGTAATCCAAGTATGTAATGACATTTCTTAAATGAAAGCATTTAAATATCTCAGGAAATTGTTTTACTGTTCTGTTTCCTGACCTAAACCCCATTTTGTCATGTTCGTTTTATTGTTCAATCTGTCTGAGCTCATCTAAGTATATTATTCTCTATATGGAGTAAAATAAAATATTTACTAGCTGGTCATCTCACATGTTTATATACAAATATGCATGTTATATTAAAACCATTGATATCTCTATCTATATAATGTATCTATCTATATCATATATCTGTATCTATCTATATCTAATCCATCTATATCTCTCCATACAATTACTATTTTCACCCCTACTTAATTTTAGTTTATATAAAAACCAGAAATCTCACTCATATAACACCAGAATGTGACTAGCCTATAATAAAAAAGAGTAATCTTAAATGACAGAGTATCAAATAATAAATCTATTGGCTATTGAATAAAAACTTTTAAAAAAGAAATCACTTTAATTTTTCATGTAGTACCAATCAATTTTAAGAAATATAGAGTTTTTTATTTGTATTTGGTAATACAGTAAAACAATTTTCTCACATGTACAGTCAAAAGGGATGCTTTGTTTTGTTCAATGGAATAGCATAGTTTGGTACAGAGCTAGTATTTTTCAGCAAAGAAGGGGAAAATTTACCAGGCTTGCAGGAGAACTGAGTCTTCTTTTACCCTAAAGACCCTTCTATGAGACAAGTGATAGGTAAACCTGTCTCATTTTTATCCAGAGCTTTTTTAATTTAGTGGATAAGATTAAAGAGCAAGCTGAATACCACAGGTGTAGCTTGGGTTTTTAATCTGCTTGACTCAAGTTAATCTAGCTCCTGAATGGGGCTACTAATAATATAGTTCCCAAAGTAAAATAGGAAACCTAAGTACTGCAATGCTTTTATTCAGCTTTGAATAAATCAGAGGAGCATAAAATATACTGAAACAGATTAAATTTGATTCCTGCAGGAATCAGAGTTTTAGAAGTTGTAGTAGAGCTGGAGAGAAACTCAGCAGTGGAGATCAAACTCTGCCCAGGGCAGCCAGGCTCTGCTGGGTGTGGTGCCCAGGGAAAGCCCCTGGGGGCTGCTGCTGGGCCCTGGGCACTTGGCCTGAATAAACAGCTTAGTGACAGCCATGCTCCTGGTGTTCATGCAAAGAATAGACGCCAGGGAGATTATGGTACTTATTTCTGTGTTATCCTGCACTGGAAAATACGTCTCCATGCTCCGGAACAAAAATGGAACGAGATGCAGAAGAATACCCTGAAATAATTGGTGGTATATAAGTGGTGTCTAATTTGGCACTACAGCATAAATTCTTGGGTGTCTTTTTTTTTTTTAAAGCACTTTAAATTTTGTATATTCCAAGCCAAATTCTTTAGCCCTTAGGTGAGCAGAACTCCTGCTGTTCATGCTGAGAGGTCTGCTCATTTAAAGAGGACAAAAGCTTCATCCTGTGTTACACTGATAGCTTTGATATTTCTGCAAGTTTTCACATTATTTTTTTGTGAGCTGAGGAGTCACAAACCCCTGTCTGTTACACCCAGCTCCTGGCATGGCTCTGTAAAGGCAGCAGAGTGAATCCTGCCCCACAGGAAGGCCCTGCTGCACCCACCTATGGATTGGGATCAGCTGATAGCAACACCCCGGTGGGGACTGGAGTGAGAGCAGGAAAGTAATGGGAGAGAAAAAAATGTGTTGGTACCAACATTTGCAGGATGTAGTTCAGAGGAGCAATGGCTTTTGTAAAAGCCTTTTCTTGCCAGAAAGGAACACTAGAATGTTTAGTTCTTCCCCAATCCCAGTTTGGTCTGGGAAGTAGCAGGGCTACAAGCATTGCCTGGAAAAAGCTCTGGGCATCCCTGAATTCATGGGAAGGGGGAGAGCCAGTGCAGGCACTGCTCAGTGAAGGGTAGGAGGGTGGATGCAGCAGCCCTGGCCAAAGAAGTTCCACCTGAACAACTTCTACCTGTCCCCAGAGCTAAGGTTGTAAAGTGCTGATTCTGTGAGTGCTTCCAAATTTTTCCTACATCTTAAACTTCAGAAAGAAATGTGAACTTAATCTGTTTTTCTTCATTGGGACAAGCTGTGTTTCCTAGATGTTAAATCTAAATTTGGCAAAATAAATCCACTGGATATGACTGTAACTGTGATGGCTCAACTTCATTTTATATACCATCATTATACTATTTTGGGAGACTGAACAACTTGAATTTTTAGTATTTAGCTCAGCATTCAATATATACTTGCATGCTTTAGTCAATACTCATTCATATGTATCTAAATATACAGTCTTTTTTTTTTCTTTTTTTTTTTAGTCTTCAAGTTAAGAAACTAACACATTCCTTTAAGCGTGTTATTTACAGAACTTTTTGAGAAAATTTGATGATCTGAACAACTGTTACAGCTTATTGTAGCAGTGAAGGGCTAAGGCACTAACAGAAACTCAAGTGTTTCTCTAATTTATTGAAGAACATAACTGTAAGTATTCGAGAATCAATGTAATTGCACATCTTTAAATAAAAATACATGTGTAAGTATCACATGGAGTCCTGGCTTCCCTGGGCACTTGCTTTGTGGTGAACAGTAATTGCTTACAGTTAAAAAGGTAGCGTGTGTGTTAGTCACTTAGTGTGTTGTGGTTGAACCATCCTGCTTATTTGATGTTTAGATAATTTTCATCAAATAAAGAAAACATTCTAGTCCTCTGCTTAGCAGTTTATGAGTGCAAAATGTGGAGTAGTTTTTTGTTTTCCATAATTTAATTCTCTTCTTAATATTTAAGAAATATAAATTCCACCACTACTAAGTACTCAGCAAGTATTTGTTACAACAATCTTCGAATCTAATTTCATATAGATGTATTCCCAGAGACTGCAAGGAAGGAAGGGAGAAGTTAAGGTGAAGAGATTTCAGATAATACTTCATATAAAAGAAACTGCATATCCCCACCAGTGGAATGATGTTACCTTTTCAAGGCTAACCCACCCCTCCTTAACTGCTACAGAAGATGTTTATAGTTTTTTGGTTTTTTTTTTTTTTTTTTTTTGTGATCTCTGATCCTGTGAGGAATTCAAGCTTAAAAAGTGTAAAAAAATATTGAAAAGTCTTGCATTTTTAAATTCAGATACCACCTATCTAAGAAATACTGTATGTGGTGGTCTGCAGGGCTTCTCTCAGATAGAGTAACTGGGGCTCAAGAGGGCTCAGATGGCTCCCTTGTGTGATCAGTTATGATGTATTACGTTTGTTAATGGTTTCTAACTTAAATCTTGTCAAAAAAAGCCATAGAAATCCCACTTGAGTATCTCAGTAGGTGCTTCTTAGAGAATCAAATCTGTTCAAGAAATAATAGATACTACTACAGTTACTCATGCTTGAAAAATATTGCATCCTGATTGTGAGAAAGCCCTAAGGGTAAAAACGATGACTCCATCCTGGCAGCTCTGGGGAGGGAGTGTAGGATGTCTTTCCTCCTCATTGGAGGGTAACTTGTGCAGGGTTCAAAACCCTCTGGGTAGTGTGGAGTCAATGAGAACCTCATCAGTTTCTGCTAAGTGTTCTCTGCTTGTCTTGCAGGACAGACAATACCTGACTGTCTGACAGTAGCAGATGTGATGCAAGCTTCAGTGTGCAAGGAAGCAGAGTTCAAATTCCTTTTGTGTCTATAAATACAGAGCTGCTGTCAAATTCTTTATGAATAGAGCTTGGGCCTAATGCATGAGGACTCTTTAGGCAAGAGATGTGAAGGGAATGGGGAGGCATATAAAACACACACCTGGGAACAATTGTTTTCACTCCTCCATTTTAAGAATGGTTTCAAGTCTTTAGTAAATGTAATCCATCAGCAAAAGCCACACAGTTTGGAACAAACAGGTGGGACATGTAGCTGCCAGTAATGCTAATGACAAGTTTCACCTGGCTGCAGTTACTCAACTGCTTTACAAAACTTTCAACTTACTCAAAATGCCTGTCAGCTCACCCAGCTGTGCAGGAACTGTCCTTTCCAACTTTCAAGCTCTGTTCAAATCCATCAGTGCTTTAGAGGATCACCCTTCCAAGATAAGGAATCTCTGCAAAAGTTATTGTCCTTACCAAAGGGGTTTATGGACTACATGCAATATATTTTTCCTTTTTGCTCTGAATATCTTGGATGGAATGTGTGAAATGAAATGAATGCAGTAAGGACTTCTCAAGTGAGACTAGGTACAGTGGTTAGAGCTAAATCAGGGAATGCTGGTCAGCCTAAACTGGATTCACCTGAGTCTGATTTCTCATCTACTTTATAGCCCATCCCACCACCCATTTTTTTTTTCTCTGCCATCCATTTAGTATCTTGCTAAACTGTTTGGTGTTTTTTTGCCAACTTCAAGGGCTGATTGTTGCAGATATGATAAAATCTTTGTAAAAAGTTTTTCAATACTGGATGTTTCCTTTGGTTGGAGAACTATAAAGCTTCAAGAAGCTCTGAGGTAAGTCTTTATTTCTGCTTTCTCTTGATCCACCTAGAACTGTCTTGCATGTATTCTGTGTCTCTCTCTAGCAAAGTGAAAAAATTCTGGCTGCATTCTTTTTCTGGATTTTGTACCTTATATATCAGGGTTAAATACTTATTAACAACATCCTTCAACAAGAAAAATTTTAGACATAGAGTAAAGTTTTGGTACTACTCTGTGCTAGGTAGAAAAGCTATAATTGAAGTTGTGCATCTGTGTCTCTCATGAAAGATGGTTCTGCTCATTTTGGATAATGAACTATCTACACATGTGGGCAAGTTCTGTTTCTTAGTCTGGAATCTCTAAGATGACTAAATGTCAGCTATTTTTCCTGGGGACCATGAACAAATAAAAGTTTAGTTCTCTGGGGCACAAGTTTTGGTCATTTGAGTCCTTGCACCATATTGCCTGATTCCTAGTTTGATGTTACCTATTGTGCTGTTTAAATAAAACAAAACAGCCTTAATAGTCTTCTTTTCCCTATCTCTTATCTAGAGATGAGCATTACTTTTAATGCAGATGCCCCAAATGACTTTATCTATGTGTGTGAGCAAAGCAGGAAATTTTAATTCCAATAGACAAATGTGCATTATGGAGGTAGAATTTTAATTTTTAGGAAGATTTGCACAGTTTTTCTTGTTTATTTTTTAATTCAAAGACATAATGTTTACTGAAGAGATGCCTCTTTGTGGGGAAAAAAAAGCCATTCATATATACCTATATATATCTCAATCAGTACTGAGTCAAGGAAATAATTTATGGAAAGGCCTTGGTAACTAATGTTTCTCTAATGGCAACTTTCCAGTGATTTTGTTGGAAGGTATTGGAAAAGAAAACCCTCCAGATTTTGAACTACAGAAATAGCCATGCCTGTAGGTGTACCATTATCTGACAAACAGAAAATGTAATTTTAGCATTATAACTGCTTTTTCTGTATAATTTTCAACCTCTGTATTGGGCTGGCCTATAGTTAGTACTTGGAATTTGAGACCCTTGCAGCATGGGCAATGTCATACATTTGATTGTTTGATTTGTTTGTAGTGACTGGATTTTACTTTATTTTGGCTGCTTCCAGATCTTAAATTAAAAGCTACTAAACCAGTAACTCTGGATATGGTTGTAATATATATTTGACTTAAAGGGTTTCTTTATTCTAGAGTGGGACTAGGTGCACTACTACATCCATCAGTATTAGACTATTGATTCTTTAGCTACCTCTGTAACCTATACACCTGATTTCTCTGCCATTTTCGAATTGCTTTGATGTGGCAATTGTTAATGGCTAAATGATAAAAAAAAACCCACCCTCCAAACCTGTAATCAATGTCACTTTCTAAAGGAACAAGATTATTTACTTTCCATTTACTTGCCTTCATTTTGTGAGATTGTATTCTGCACAGATGAATCCTATTTTCAGAATAGTGATCTTCCTGCAAGAAAATCTAATACAAGAGAGCAACATCAAACTGACAGGAAGATTGAATGGGTAATATATGCCCTCTTCTTTTTAATGTGGGGTATCTTTATGATACTGTGGCCTGTGGTCTAAAACTTTGACCCACATCTTTCCTTTTGGTTAACCTCCATCAACTATTTAATATAGCTTCACATGTTTGTCATGTGAATCTGTAATTAATGCCATTCTATTCCCCATGTTAATGTGTTCACTGAAAATGATATAGAAGGAAGGGCACTTAGATCTACAGAGAATTAATTAGCATGTAATTTTCAGCATATCATCTAGTGTTAATTAGCAGTTAAACCATCTTCTAGTGCATGACCTGCTGATTTAAATACAGCATTCTGTTGCAGTGGCCCTGGGGGATAATGTCTTGAAAGGGTATACTCTTGAAAATGGAACTCCCTGTTTGTCTCTTTATTTCTTTGTGCCTTAACATCAGATCCTTGTCAGCCCTTTCTGCCAAACAAAAGCCCCTTTACTTAAGTGATCAGCAAGCAGCAATTTTGATATTAATCAGAAAAGATAATGATAGATTTAAGCATGCCAAATTGTGCTTAAAAATGCTGCCTGATTAGAGGTGTGATAACTTCATTGTTAAAGCAGGGTCACATCCTCTCTGATGGATCTCTAACTGGAGTAACTTCAGCTTTGCTATCTTTTCTTTAAACACATAAAATGTTACCATGAGGGACTGTAATATTGGCTAGCTGAGCCATTCAGGAACTCTCTCTTTACAATAGTTGTAGTGTATCAGCTTATATTTCTTGTGGGGGAAAAAAAGTGCTATATTATATTTTAACTACCTAGTTTAATCTGCTTATGTTTTGCTATTCCTCTTTTTTTAAGTTGTGAGTGATCCTTTAAATTTTTTATTTCATCAGTGTAAAAATATCTAAAGCTCTATTTTATTGAGCACTTCCATCACCCTGAATACCTCTATTATACTGCTTTTGAGGTCTTATTTTTCTATGCAATCCAATTCCCTTGACCTCAGAAGAGTATTTATTCCTGGTATCCATGCTTTATATTATAAAGGCTTTACCCTGGTGTGTCATCAAAGCTGTTGTGGTGAAGTGGTGAGTTTTAGTACTGTGAAATTGAACTCTTTCATGGTGATAGAGAACAACTGACCCTAGTTCTTCAGCTGGTTGATGATGGATTAGGAGATGAAACTAAAAGTTTCTTGTGCTTCTTCTTGTGCTGCTGGTGGTTNGTTTTCTTGTGTTTTTTTTTTTTTTTTTTTTTTTTTTTTTTTTTTTTTTGTTTTTTTTTTTTTTTAATGTGTGTGTGGTTTTTTGGTTTTGTTTTGATTGGATTCTTTTTTCTTCATATTTGCAAGGTCAAGTGTTACAGTGCAGAATGCTATTGGACTGATAAAAAAATACTCTCTTGAACAGAAGAGATGACTTAGCCTGATTATGTCCAATGTTTGAGTTTGTGCAATTTGAAGTCTCTTAATGACCAAAAAAAGCAGTCCCCTCAGTTGTCACCAGAATTGTGCAGGTTGTCTTGATAGAGGTTATCATGACAGATGCCCAGTATATGTTTTAAGAGGCAGATGTCTCAGATGGTTGCAGTGAAATTTCTGCCTGAATCAAAGATGGATTGTAAATCTCTTCATTATCATTATGAAGTACTTTTTAGGGCCAGTTAGAAAAAAACTGTAGTTTTTGATTAAGTGCTAAGTAACTTAGTGAACTCTTGAGATCAAAAATTTATTCTTCTTTACAAATTATTGCATTGTCCAAGAGCTGATCTCAACTTCCTCAACGTATTCATTGTTCAGTTCTCCTAAAAGACGCTGTCACTATGGATTCATATGGATCAAGAATTCAGTGCTGATAGCTAAACATTGCTTTTCTTTGCTCTCTGTGGGAAGGATCGAAAAAGCATTTGATAGGATTCATTTCTGAATAAAGCTCTATTAAACCTGTACACCTACTTTAGTGTTATGAATTCACTGCCTACTCAGCCAGACCAGTCTAAGCTCTCAGTGGTAAATTTAAGTACTGATATTTCCCTAACCTGTGACATGTTCAAACACTTTTACCCCCAGCCATCCTAAAGCAGCACTGGCTAGAGCCAGTAGTCTGCTGTCTACTGAAATTAAGCTCAGAATGTGGAAACCATTTCCAAAGCATCGTGTGGCTTGGCCCTTAAACAGTTTCATGTGGTGTGTTTCTGGTCTGGCTGCTGGACTCCCATCAGCTGATGTTGTTTGGGCCAGGAAGAGCCATCAAAAGGGGATTATCCATGCTGTGCTGCACTGTGGGGCTGGGGGAGCTGTTTCAGGTGAGTTGGTGGTAGTGTAGTGTTGTGCTTCTTTGGTCATTTATTTCTCCTTTGGCAGAATTTGGGATATCATTGTTTTCAGGCATGGCAAAGGAATGGATTAGTTTCCTTTTCACTGTGATTATTAAAGTTATCAAACTTTGAACATTTCAGATTCTGTATTTGTAATTTTTTTTCTTCTTACTGGAAAGGAAATCTTGGTCCTACAAATTAAAAAAAAATGAGTACACAACCTTTAAAACGCTTTTGTGTGTATTTAAATTACTTTAAAATTATTGTGTGTTCAAGACAGTGGGGGGCAATGTCTGAGACTGAGAGACCATTCTTACTCTGGTAAGTCTCTTTTGAAATCAGAAGTAGGGAGTACCTATTTACATATCAGTGAATGAAAGTATTAAATGATCAAGCCCAGTTGTGTTTTATATACAATGAAGTAACACCAGAGTTAGAAATGTTCCAGTGTGTTCAAATAACCTGTGCTACTTCGTCAGCATAGAATTAACTCTCATTGCCAGACCCTAATGAATTTGTTGAAACCTATTCTCATTATGACATCCATCCAAAAAAGTTTGGGCTGAAGCTTACTAAAGCTGTTCTTTCATTGTGGTTCCCACTTTTTTTTTCTCTGCAAAAATTTCTGTGACTACTTCTCTTGTACAAAATAGCCAGTTGCTCTTTCCCCGGCGTTAAGAGCCTATTACAAACCCTCTGATTGCAAAATCTTGAGTTCCCACTGACAGCACTGTTTCAATTCCCAGTTTCTAGGTCACATTAAAATACTATGGTAGTAGCTTTTATTCATCTTTCCCTGTTTAAATGTCTCATTTTATGGGCTTCTGCCATAGCATTCACACTGAAAAGTGTTACTGCTTGTATGAGTAAGTGGCACAAACAGACTGTGCAGAAGCCTGTAAGATGTAATTTGCTGAATGATGAAAAGAGATGAATAGGGTAAGGTTGGTCCAATATGCTCTGTTTCTCACCAAAGGCTGAAGTGTTGAGAGGATGAAAAGGAGATTGTTGCAAAGAAATCTTCTTTGTTGACTGCCTAATGATCCATAAATGTTTTGTTCACTAAAATTGAAGACTGTGATTTTTAACACTTTGGGGTTCCTTGTGTCACCAGGGGCCATGATGAATCCTCTTGGCATAAATAGAAATGAATTAAGTTATTTGTATGGAGTGCTGTTGTAATTCTACTTCTTGTGCAACGTTTCTGATTAGTTTCTACGTAGATGCCTATAACCAAACTAGAGCTGTCAGAAGGAATTGGAATTTGAGCATTGCATGCAGGCTTACCAAGAATCAAAAATTTCCAGAAAACTGCCATGTAACAGGCCTGTGAGTATGCAGCTCAGAAGCTTTGACCTTTTTCTAGTCTAATAAAAATCCCAATATAAAATTGATTATTTATTGCTGTAAATTTTTTCATTATTGCAATACTTATGGTACTATAAAAGTAATTTATGTTACTATAAATACAAAGATAAGGCAAATTAATGGGAACATATGAAAATTAAAAATATTTTTTAATTGTTATGTAGGAAAACTGTAATTATTAGCCTAACTGGACAATAAAATCTAGGATTTAAAAAAGAATGTTTACATACTCTTTTGTTTCAGTAGGAAAAATCCCACTCCCTGTGTCAGAAGGTGCCATTTCAAATGTTTAGGCAGTGTGAAAGGATGCAAGAATGGAGCTGCATCTCTTAAAACTCACTTCAACAGTAAACAACAGTAGCTGGGACAAGCTGTGGCCAAGAGGTTGCAGGGTAGGATTAGGACAAGCCCTGCCAGGGATTTGTGATTGGGATGCTCCATATGAGTCAAATACTTCTGTTGAAAGCCGGGCAAGCCCTGCCATAATGAGCTGCTTCCAAAGCCAGGGCTGGTACTGTTCTGGGGTGTGTGAACACGGCTTCCCAAAATGGTTGATGTGTTCCCATTCTCTTCTATACCAGAGAACATTAGCTCAGCAGCTGATTGACAAATGTAAAACTCCTAATCTTGATTTAAGTCTGCACCTTTTAGATTTGTTTGTGATATTTCTGGTTTAAATTGGGATTGGTGTGAGAAGCTGCATCTACAATGAAGAACACACTTCTATTTCTGGTCTGTTTCACACAGACAGCCTGAAAGGCTTCCGCTCGGATGGAAACAGGTCACATTTCATCCCAAAGCAATTGAGATGACAGCTACAAATTCTGTAAAAAGTTTATAACAAGTCTGCTGACAGATACTCAAATAAGGAGTATTGGAGACCAGCAATAGAATGTTCATAATGGCTCTCATTGTACAAATCTTGATCAGGTACAAATTCTATGAAACTTCCTTAATGGTGCTACCAATTACTTTACTTAATAAGTAGTCCAATTGCAATTCAAAGTAAGATAGCAAAATAAGGGAGCAAGGAAAGCCATGTCTTTCTTGGTCTCTCATAAAATTCTCACCTGTTCCTACATCATTAATATATTCCAGGAATGGCATATTTTCCATTATATGCCACAATCCTATTTTTTCCTTAACTTTTTTTCCTTAATTGCTCTTAACACCTGCAGATTATTCTTTGAATCTCAATTTACTGTGAGCAGATTTTGGATGCCTGGAGTGTCTTGGGCTGGTATTGGGACCATAGAAGAGAAATTAGTTTGGAGTAAGGAAGATGATGGCCCACATTATAGGCAATGTCAGTATTAAGGAACCAGTAAAAAGTGGTGTGTTTTGCTCTCTGGAAAATCCCTGGCTGAGAACAGAAACTGCCAACCTGATTATGATACCCTCCAAAAACCAAAACACCAGCTTAGAAGTGTTTGAAGTGATCTCCACATAGTTAAGAAGATTTCTGAATTCAAATCCTTTAAAGAAGAGTGATGTACTCAGCTGTTTCACTGTGAACAGAAACATTAGTTCCAATTTAGGTTCTGAGGAAGAAAATTATCTACTTTCTGTTCTCTCATAATGTTCCTTGGATTCTTAATCACTTGGTGTTGGGACCAGTGCAGTGCTCAATTAGTGCATTCAGTGCCTGTTATTAATCTGTTTTTCTCAGAGTAGTAACACTATCACTCCACTTTAGTACATGTGTTCTTGGATTAAATGCACACTGGAAGCAATCAAGACTACATCTAAGTCTTTAGGGGAAAAGTTTAGCATTCACAGTTTAACTGGTGACACAACAATGATCCAGTGTAGTAAAGTGGGAAAAGCTCTTTTTTCCAGAAGACCTTAGATGAGGTTAGTGGCAGATAAGTAATACCATGGAGAATTAATTCTTTTTAGGAAGTCCCAGTGTATCAGGAGGCTGACAATCTGATAGGTTTAATCCCTGAGGGTTTAAAATGAGACTGGGCAGCTGTGGTTTGTGGATCACCAATAGTCCATGGTGGTCCTTCTGTTATAAAGGGATTAGGGGAGAATCCATTTATCTTCAGGCAACTATACTTTCCTAGTTGTTTTAAGGACTTTACAGAACCTTCGGAAATTCTTTTTCCTTTTGCCAATGGAAATAAAGATATCAAGCACTTGCCTGTCCTGTGCTGCAATGTCTTCCTTTCCTGCTACCTTTTTGCAGAAAATTTGACATTTTACTTTTCTAAAATGGAAAGAAGGGAAGTGGGGCTGCAAAGGCCAACCTTGAATCTCAAAATGACCAGGGAAGTTTGAAGTTGCTTCCAGGAGAGAGGAAGATATGGGACTCGTAATCCTCAGCAGTCAGGAAAAAGTAAATATTACAATTTCATAGACATGACCAAGCACAGTGGAATTCATTATATCTTTTCTCCTTAGAACTGTCCTACTTTGATGCTGCAGTAGGATGGTCACACGAGGGAACACGTTGGCTTGTGGGTGAGTTTGAGAGCACTGCTGGCCAGGAAAGGAGATCTGCTCTAAGAAGTGGCCTGAATATGAAGTAGTCTCAGATCTTCTTTTAAATACTGTAATCTCCCCAGGGCATTAACACTGACTAGCAAAGAAGTCACTAAGTTATTACAGTTTCCAGTTGTGTTGTTTAAGCATGTAACCTGATTCTCCTTACTCAACATTGAAATTCAGTTCCAGAACTTTGGTCTTAACTTTGCTGATTGGGACTCAGATATTTCTTCCTTGACTTCTAATAATGCTTTCTTTGGTCTTGAGAGGTCTTAAATGAAAAAATAATTCATTTCATACAGATTTTTTCCTAAGATCTTGCAGTTCTAATAGGAGGGTATTGCAAAACCTCTATGTTAAAATTTAAATAGCAAGGAAGAAAAAGGCAGGGAGGAGGCAGTAAGAAAAAAAGCACAATGGAGGATTAAAAAAAAAAAAAAAAAAAAAAAGGGAAAAAAGTCATTTAAACTTTTTTTGGGAAAAAAAAGGAGGGAGGAAGCAAGAAGAAAAAAAACAAAAAGGAGGAATAAAAAAAAAAAAAAAAAAAAGGAGATAATGGTCTATAAGCTCTTTGTGGCAAGAAAGGATTCCTTGTGCAGAACAGCACACCAGTGGGCCTAATTAATGCCTGGTACTTGCCACTTAAGTCTTGTTCTGAAACTGCTGGTAAGAAGTAAAGAGAAATGAGAGGAAGAAAGGAGTTCTGGAAGGGGAATGCAGAAAACAGAGTACAAATCTCAAACCTCCTTTGAGATTCCTGCTTTAGACTATAGGAACTTCTTGGAAGTAGAGATTCCTACAGCTGAATGATGACAGTGGCTGTAAATTGGGGCTACAACAATGTTGGGATGGGGAAGGGGAGAATATCTTTACCTTTTCTTGTGAGATTTGTCCCATGGTAGTCTCATGATGGGTTTTTTATAAGGTGATTTAAGCTGTGGGAGCTGGTAATAGGCTTCAAGAGGACATGTCAATGTCTGACTGTTGCTGAGGCCAAGAAGGAAAATAGAATGGAACCTGGTTTCTCTGGCTTGTGCAAGTGTAGACTTGAAAAATAGTATAGAAAGTACCTGAAATAGAGCAGCTAAGCATTGTTTTAATGCAAAACTACCCCATTTTGTGGGAACTTTTTTTCTAAATTTGTTCTAAATGATTATTCAGATCTTAGCAATGTTCATAATAATACAAATAACTTTTCTAAACATTGTTTTATAGCCAGATTTATCTTTACATGGTTGTTTATATGCCATCTGAATTATTGCTGTGATACTATCTAGTATCACATTATCAAGTGTGAGAGCATAGTCTGAGCTGTCTTAAAAATGGAGTTGATGTGTAAACTGTGTACATCAAAGGCATTTATCTAGTGAGGGTCATGTCAAATACACATGGAGAAGAAATTTCAGAAATGGACTTTTTTCTTGAAATAATGTCTAAACACATCTTTTAAAATCATGAGTGATTCCTGTTCAAACTTACAGTTTTGTGCTGGGGGAGGTATCCACTAGTGGCATCCAGAATGAACTGATGCTTCAGTGCTTGTACATCCTTGCAGTTCCTCCACACAGACCTTGCAGAAGGAGCTGCTGCTTTGGGAGCTGCAGTAGGGATGAGCAGCATGGCCCTGCTGCCTTAGGGTCCACTCATGTTTCATGTGCTGGACTGGAACGTGCCTTGTTAACCTTTGGCTTAAAGGTAATCCGTGGTTTACACAAGTTAAGATATTTATGATCCTTTATTAGCCTCATTCACATAAAGGCCTATAATTTTGTTCTGATTCAAGTGCAGTATGTAGTGCTGTTTAGGGATTTACTTTTCTTTGTTTTGACAGGACACAAGGATACAGGTATGAGAGAACTGATTATATTCTATACTATGCATTTGGAGATAGAGCCAGTAATATGCTAGTTAGCAGTTTCACATAATCTCATTGACTTCAGTGGCTTTATCCTGTTCTTACACTATAAATGAAAAAGACTCAGTCCATTAACATTTAAATTGGAGATACAGATTCCTGATGTAAACTGTTTGCAATGACATTAATAGTGGGCACAGCCCATTAGCGTGAGCTCATATTAGCAACATCTTAATAATCATGGCAGAGCTTTTTTTGAAGTTATGGGAATTTCACTGTAGCATATAATTAAATGTGTATGGAATTTTTATTGGTTATAATTAAGATGCATGATCTTTGTTTATTATAGCATTAGAAAGTACTATAATGGCTCTGAAAAGCACTGCTTGTCATGTGGTACTGCTTAATTATGGAAAAATACTATAACACTTCAGGTTTAGCTGATTAAAGCAATTAGCACAAAATTATAATTGGATGCTATTAAAGTATGTAAAAATATTTACAAGCCTCCTCGTGACTAAGGGAATTGGGCCTTAAATGTTTTTCTTCTTAAGAAGACACAATTTTATATTTTTCTTGTTGCTATACAAGAAAAAAAATAGGAATCTATTAGCTACTTATTAGGCAATGTTATCAGGGTCTTATGTGTGTGCATGTATTTAAAACTATTTTCACATCCTTTAAAATCTGAAATTATGCTTGTTGATCTTATCCATAGAAGCACTCTCATCTGTACTTTTCTAACCAATACTAAGCAATTGGATCCTTCTTAACAGATCTAAAGTTCATGTTCCTCTACCTAGACTATACCTAGACTATGATAAGATTGCTTTCTCCTGTCCCATTGCCTTCACTTGGGAAACACTGATTTTGACTTCAATTCAGTTTTTGGCACAATATTTATACCCGTGTTAATATTTTCCGCTTGCTTTTTACATGGGCAGATATGGGACATCTCTGTCATCCCTTCTTGTTATGATGATTTGGGTACTGTGTGGATCCCAGAAGTATTCATCATTTTAGGGTAGCTGAAACCAGCAACATCAGCAACTGAAATATGCAAATCAAGAAGGTGGAGGGAATAAGACCTTAGACCTAAAATATTTTTAATTGAAATTATTCTGTCATCTGGGTTTTGGATCTTTGGAGCTTCTCTTCACAGCCATACACAAAAAGAACTCAAGTACTTGAAAATAAGAAATAAAATAAACTGTTATTGGCAGTACAGGGATAGCTGTTTCTCTCTGAGCTGTTACTTGGAAATAGTTTCTTATTGTTTGCACAGTAATCTCTCCAGTTCCTTCTTGAACCTTCTGTTCCTGGGAAGTGAGGAGATGTGATCATAACAGAGTTCTGTAAGCAACAAGTAGTGGAGAAATGTCATCACTTTTAATGAAAATGTAAGTTTTTGGTCTTAGTTTTTTTCTGCTCCTGTACATTATGCATTGAAATGTTTCAGTCCATTTTACTTTGTCCTAAAAGAAACTCTGAGACATTTCTGCCTCTATCTGCCTCGGCAAGGAAAGCAGAACGATATTGTTTCAGCTGGGAGGTAGCCCATTTGGTATGATAAGAAATTGTGTTCTCAGTGTTTTTGCTTTGTTACTCTCACCAACTTCGACTGTTTGTGTAAGTGATGAGACTTCTGTGGCAAATTGTGAGATGTGATATGTCCCTCAGCCAGGGATGTGTCCCTTAAAAGTATATTAAAATATGTCTTTCTTCAATGTTCCATGTCAGTGCCTTGCTTATCTCTATATGTCTACTTTTTTTTCTTTCCTACTAATTTTCTGTTCTCCTCTTAAAATGGGGGAGTCTGAGTTTTCACCACAAACAGATGCCAGCCATCCCCATACACTACACAAAAAATTTAATCTGAAGGCAGCTTAGTGGTTCTGGTGAGTTGTTGCAGATGTTTTTGTTTGTTTGTTTTAATTTAAATAATATAAATCCAAATCATGAGGTTAAACCAAAATTCTTTCTGTGTTGGCACATCACAAAGGAGTGTACAGGTTATGTAGATGTCATAATTTGTTATTGTTTATTGTCATTTATTAATGACAAGTAACACGTGGGTGGTCCCAATGATTACAATTCAGTTTGGGCTGTTAGGATGCTGACAACTAAATATTCCCTTTTCCTGCTTAAAAAAATCTTACTTAGCTGATGGTACAAATTCTTTCAAATGAAGTACTCCCTAGCACTGTGAGAAACTGCTCTATCCACCCATTTTTTGTACTTTAGTATAGAAATTTTAGCTTTTCTCCAGACACTGGCTTGATTTCTTTTTCTTCCATTTTGACAGAAGTTTGGACTACTGATTTATTATGAAATCAAATAAAAATTTAAAAAAATACAGCTATTGTTACAGGTGATAATGAAATAGAGATTCTTTTGCATGTCAAGAAAAGAATGCTATAATGAAATTTTGCTTTGTAGCTGCAGCAGTTATGTGCTGTAATCTCTAGACACTCCTCTCCCTTATTCATAGATGAGTTGTTTAAATTAATGTACAATAAGCCCTGATCAGATTTTAGGATGAAGTACAAGACAGCTGAGACAAATGATGTTCAGCCATCTAATTGCCTAAATTAATTTTTTGATTCTTACATTCAGTGGCAAATCTGTGAAGACACAAAAACTTGTCCCCTTCTGCCTGTCTCAGATGTTCAGGTTTTAGCCCCAAATACAATAATTAGCAGTATCACAATGAGAGCAGAATTCAGTGACCACTGTTATTTCATGGTTTCAGCAGCTCTGTCTCACTGGGAGTGCTTTGAATTTTTCACTCAACTTAGCAACATACTCTTTGATACACTTTTCATTATTAAGCTAATAGGGAGGCTCATGGAGGACTTTAAAATGGATTCAAGTGTGAAATCAGTAGGTAATATACATAATGAGGCCATTGCTACAGCTGTGCTGCTTGGTAAAGTTAAGCTACAAAGAAACTTGGAATTTGCTTTGGCTTGAGTTAGATCTGCACCTGTGAACAGCAGAGATATGGGGAATGTCAGGCAAATAATCTGAGATTTCTTAATCAGCTAGTAATCTATGGGCAAGTGATCATGCACATCTGAATTGGGGGAAGGGGGACCAACCTCCTCCTCTTTCCTTATTTTTCATGAGCAAAATGGCAACAAAGCCTCCTATGTGTATTTCTCTCATGTATCTCCTCTGAGGTTCTGACTACAAATATGGTTTCTTCTCTCCCTTACCTGTTTGTGGATTTTAGGCTTCCATTCCTATCTAAATTATCACAAGGCTTCTCATGGAAATACAATGGTATGTTATGGATCTGTCTGAGAATTCTGAGTAGCTCCTGTCTTGCAAACACCTGAGTGTTTTCAGAACTTGCTGTGGTTATTAATCACTTGCTGGTATAATAAGGCAACTAAAATTAATTTTTCAAGTTCTCTAAATCCGTGCATTTCTATAATTGGGAAGCCATAAAATGGTGCCCAGCCTTGTAGAAACATGGATGTTCTTGTGGCTAAGACTACTGGGAGGAGAGCAGAGGGAGGAAATAAGAGCTTGGTTCTTATCTCTGTCACATATTTTTCATGCCTTATAGCATGTCCCTTAGTCTCTGTGTGTCTGTAGGGAGCTCATAACCACTTGTACCTGTAGGGATAATAGCCCTTCTTCTCTCCTCTTATTCATGCCATTGTTTTGGTTTGTGAACTCTTACTAGTAAAAGACTGTTTTTTACAGTGTATGTGTAATGAGATGATATCTATATTGTTTTCTTCAAGCTGTGCTATAAATATTTTTGAGAATCATCTGTCAAAATATTTTTAAAAACAAATAAGTCATGTTTTTAGGAAAACAATGCCCCCATGCTTCTGTTGTTGGTTAGGGGTGGGGCTTTTTTTTTTTTTGGTTGGTTTGTTTTTGGAGGTTTTTCTGTTGTTTTTTTGTAGCCCACAAAGAAAGCACAGCCAGCATTTCCTGAAATAGTCTGTGGTTTTCCTTTCTGCATGAACCACTGTACTGTATCTTGGAGTTGTGATCTGCCATGAGAGTGAGATAAACTGGGAATCCACAGGATCTTATCTTCAGCATTCTCATGAGGGGAAGTAGAGGGGCAAAAGCTGATCTTGTCACTCTTGTGACCACTGACAGGACTCAAGGTGTGGAGCTGACCTGAGCTGGGGAAAAATGTTCTTCACCCAGAGGACAGCTGGGCACTGGAACAGGCTCCCCAGGGAAATGGGCTCATCACCAAGGCTGCCAGAGTTCAACAAGTGTATATGGAAAATGTTCTTGGGCACAGGTGTCATTGTTGGAGTGTCCCGTGCTGGGCCAAAGGTTGGACTCGATCCTGATGAATCCCTTCCAAGTCAGCATATCTTATGATTCTGTGAATAAAGGTATCAAGATAAGAACAGTTCTAGTGACTGTACCTCAATTGTTTTTCTGACCAGGAATTAAATGTTTCTAATCCTGGCTTCTTGAAGTGTTTCATTTTAATATGTTTTGTTTATTATAAATCTACAAGAACTTTATAATCTGTGAAAAAGGTAAATTGTTATTGAATTAATATATGGAATTTAAACAAGGGGTGATAGAGAGATTTCTAGGGGGACAAAAGTTCAGATTTAGGTCCTACTTTTTTTGTCTTGTTTTTGGTTTAGGAGGTTTTTCTGGCAGGTGCTGTTTGGTGTGTTCAGTGCAGTAAGCATGGACAGTGTGTTATTGGATGAACACAGCTATTCCAGGTCACACTTACAGACTTGCAGAACTAACACACATATGATAAAGAGAATCTGTGTCTGAGGAAATGCAAATCATTATGCAGTTGTGAAAATTAACATTACCCTGAATTTCCTTCTTGGAAACAATCTAGGGGACCCAGTAAAATAAAGTGTATTTTCTGTATTATTGACCGAGCTCATGCAAAACACTTTGTGGTTGTATATTTGTGTGCAATGAAGGCTTGTTCTCTCAGGGAAATGAAAGTACTGTGGCCTCAAAAGGACAGGAAGAAGGCATCCTTAAGAATAAGGATAGAGAGAGGGTGGAAGAGAGAGACTCAAGATTCTTAAAGCAGGTTTTCTTGGGGGGCATCTACCAGTGAAATATACAGTAAAGCCTAAGAGTTAGAAGACTAATCAGTCTTTTCTTGAGCCACTGAGCTTTTTGTTTTTATATTTGTTACTCCAGAAAAAAATGTTAAATCTGCAAGCCTTCTTTCTGGTAGAAATAGATGAATTCAGGAAATTCTAATTCTCAACTATTAGCCAGAAATTGAGAAACCAGTTTATAACAAAGTACAGAAATAAATATATGCTTGAAACTTCAGTAATTAAAAGTGGTTGGAGAAGTCTGGAACTAAGACTCCCCTTATGAAGCAAAAATTTTGACAATTGGCCGCACAGAATTTTTAATATTATTTTAAATGCCCTGAAATGTTTAATGAAATGTTTTGGTTTTAAGGATAGGAGCATATCTCAACAGTCTAGAACAGAAAGTTGCAATGCCAGAAATTCCCTTAGGAAGTCTGTTCCTGCTATGAGATCCTGGGCAGGGTGACTTGAATAAAATTGTGAATGCTTCAGGGCTCATCCAAATTGAGCGAACTCTGAACCTTAGAGATTCACACCCCAGCAGTTTCTTTGATGTGTTTGCGAGGCAAATCCAGGAAAATTCATTGTCTATCAAAGATTTTTGCCACCGTCCAGCTGTGGGACAATGCCTGGCAGTGGGGTGGGAGCAAGGCATGGGGTAGATGCCTTCTGCTCTGATGTGGGGCACAGCCACTGCTGAGCAGAAAAGATAAGGCTGGACCACAAGTCATGAGAGTTCAAAGCATTGCAGGGTTTGAGGTAATTCCTAATTCTCTTTGTTCTTTTTACCGTAGGAGAAAAGGAGCCAGGACAGGCAGGCGATTACCTTTGGTTGCTGTTGCTGTACCACAGTTAGAAAAACAAATGTGGCTGATTTGTTTAATTTTGTTTTAACTGTTCCAAGACAGGTTAATCAGTGCAGTGTTTCCTACTGCTCACAGCTGCCCCAGCACATCAGCTGTCCTCCTGCAGGGAGGCAGCTGTGGTCTTGCCTTGGTCATTTTCCACTGTTCCTGCAAGCCTCCTCATTGCCCTGGACCTCTGGAGGAGCAGCTCCATTTAGTTTTAACCCATTCTCTTTCTCCAAGCTTTAGATTGCTAAAGGTTAGGAACAGAGGACAGAGGAGATAGAAAAACTATTTTTTTAGTTAATTCACCTCCAGATTCTCTGCTATATGTAATTCTTTTCTGATATAAGCACCACATGGTGTCTCCTGATATAGTAAAGTATCTTCTAAAAGGAAAACTGAGGAAATAGCCTCTAATGATTCTTTGCAAAATGTTATTTTTACTTCTGCAATGACTGATTTGAGTCTCAGTGGTGGCAAATGGCCAGGAAAAGAGCAAGACAGTGCTTTCTAAATAGCATGTGTGAATCTTCCTTACAATGTTACAATAAGGAGTATTGGATAATTTCCTTCAGAGGCAGAAAAAACTGTTCTGCATGGGTATACTGCTCATGATCCCTCTGTGATTCCTCACCCAGGGTTATGGTGACTTGATATCCTGTTTGGTTTGTGTAGGCAAGTCCAAGTTCTCGTGTCTCTTTTTTTTACACTTATGCAACCACTCTGCTCTGTCAGCTGCTGAGGCAAGAGCTGTGCTGGGACTTTATGCAAGGCATACAGGCTGCTTTTCTCCTCTAGTGGAGAAGGACTCATGAGGGAGTTTGCAGTATGATCCCAAATCCCACCAGATCCTAACTGCTGCTGGGGTAAATGTAACATCTCACCCTGCTGAGAACATCATCTTGCTTGTTGCCCCCATAGCTGATGTTTTGCTGCACACGTACATTACCCCCCACACTCCCCCCATTGAAATTCAGTTGAATAGAAAACATTTTCTTGAAGCTTTTGAAGTTAAGAGTGTGCTTAAATTTGGGTGGTTTTCTGCTTTTCTTCTTCTGTGCATCTGATCCTGCCTTATTGTATAAATCTCTGTGTGTGTTTGCATATGGAGCAAGGCTGAAATTCCCACAGTTATTGTTCATTTTGGATTGTTTTTAAGACTTACAAACCATAGTAGTCTGTCTTGTCAATGGAATAATTTTGAAATAAAAATTGTCAGGGATGAAGTAATAAAAATTTCATGTTCTTTCTTTCTGTTTTGATTGAAATCACTGAATTGGAGCTGCTGACTTATTGAGTGAGAAGGCTGGGAGCCTCATACACTAGGACATTGGGTCTGGGACTGCACTAACTGAAACCTAAATTAACATAATAGACAATAAGCCCCAGCCTTCTATTTGTGATTTTTCTGTGAATGTTTTTCAATTTTGCTTTTTTAAATGAAGATTTACGAGGGCATAATATAAATAGAGGAAGTAATGGGAAATTTTCAAACTTTCAGTTTCCTAAAATCAAAACAATTTACAGTACAGTAAGAAGTAGTATCCTAAAACCAATGACTACTGCTTTCCATCAGAACTAAGGAGTTTTGATTACCAATTTTTTTTGTAAAGGTGGTGGGATTGTGTGTCATTGCACCTCCCAGTCTCACTTGGTTCAATGTAGCAGTTGCAATTATAAGTAAATTAAAATATCACTAAATATTAGAATGGGGGAATTACATCTGTTCCTACCAACAACCATTCAAAACCATATAATACATGTTGAGACATGAAGCAGAGACCCTACTAAGAGACCTTAGTAGCACACTTAAGGAATGCAGAGCTTGTAGCTGCATGTGTTACTCCTTTGTCTACTTATTACTGGAAATTTCTAGGCTTTGATTTGGGAGGAAGTGGTACCTTGCTGCCTCTGAGACAGGCCAGGTGCTAGTGCAGTGAATTAGACCTTGTACCTGCTGCCGTGTTCTAGTCTGATGAGGAAAATCTTTCCTGTGCTGGCACTCCCACGTTTTGAATTACTCTGAGATGAGCACTGTCCTATGTATTACTTCTTTTACCTGAACAGCATGATGATTTTTAAATTCAGAAGCTGAACTAAAAAAAATGGTATTTTCCTGAATTGTCTCTAATGCAAATGAACAGTATAAATACTTTTCCAGCTCTCTGATTTTGTATCTGTGTGTGTGTGTGGGTAAATAGAAATACCATGTTTTAACTGAAGAATATGTGATCCACAGGTTGGTCTTAGGCTGAGTACAAGGAGGAGTTCCTAATGTCCTTCACTTTCTGTCATAAGCATTTTGGAAAAGTTGGCTTTTCCAGTAACGAAGCTGGCTGTATTAATTATGACATATTTGAAGATTGTATGTTGTAGTTATCCTTAGTTCTGTGAAAGCTGGCTTCCAAATGTTTTTAGAAATGGATTTTTGGGGAGAGTTTGTCCAAATCTGACAGAGGTTGCAATTCTAACACTTACCATGTGAATTCAATGTGATGTCTTTGCTGTAGGCAAAATAACAAATTTTGAGCAAATTTATCCCAGTGAGAATGTAATACTATTTCCATGAAAAAAAGTCCCTATTTTTAGTGTGAATCATACCTGGATTATTAACATGTGAAATAACAGTTTTCAAACTTCACAAATAATTTACATTTGTAGGCACACCAGTGAAAATTCAGTGTAAAAAGTTTGGGCTTTTTATGGGAGTTTCTGATTTTTTATGGAGCAGTTTGATTTCTCTCTTTTTTTTTCCCCTTTCTACCTCTTAGCTCTGTTTTATTGACGATGTTGCTTCCTTGTTCCTTCTCTCTCTCTCCTTTTTTTTTTTTTTTCTTTTTTTTGTCAATAAGTTAATCCTAAATGCTGACACAAGAGATTTTAGTAGGAAGCTCATCCTATCAGTTGTTGATAGGGCTCGCTGTTAGTGCAAGTCCCAAGTCAGGGCATAAGCCAAGATCTGAGCTGCAAGAATTGGAGGCTGGAGTAAACAGACTTGACTGACTTTTACTCACCAGGGATTTGGCCCAAATATTTTGGCTACGATGAGGAAAACTAATGTAGGTTCTTAATTAGCTAAATGTGAGATATTTTGCATTTATATTTATGTTAATTCACAGTTCAGTGTATTTTATATCAAGCTTAAAAGTAATAAACATCTTTTAATCCTGTCACCCTATAGCAATATAGTGGAATATTTGCTAATTGCTCAGAAGCATTTTATTTAAATATAAATAACCTTTGTATTGAAAAAGAAATTTAAAATTGTTTCATTTTATGCTGATATGCTAAAAGCAGTACTGTATACAGATGTCTTTATCATCAGTTTTACTAAGGGACCTATAGCACATATGTTTATCATATATTAACAGGGCATTTGAATATACCCCACAAATACTGTAAAGTAGCAAAATAAGATGGTGCATCCTGAGAAAAAAACATATATTTAATAATGAATTTCAGTTTTGAGTGATGTGTATCTGTCATTTCCATCCATGCAATAAGAATTCTCAAAGACTCTCATCTACTCCATTTTTATTTCCCCTGGCTCTGGTACATGATTCCCAGTATTTCTAGCTCTTTTTGTGATCTTCTTGAAAGTTTTCTCATCTTTTCTAGTGCATTTGCCTCCCACTTCCCTGCAAGGTGTTAATCTTTCCTGGTGCTTCTATTTCACATAAGGCATTTACATGCTAATTTTCATTTTCCTTGATTTCTTAAAATGCTTTTTAAAAAAATCCATATCTTTATGTAGCAATGGCATTCTGAAATTGTCAATACAGTTTTGGTAAAATGCCTTGTAGGAAGCAAAGAAAGCAATAAAACTCCTTAAATGTCCTTGGTTATGGAAATAATGTGAACCACGCTTCTATAGTGTGCCTAAATGTACAAACAAGAGCTGAAGATTTCTGGGTACGATGGCCAAATCCTCACCCTTCAACAAACAATATATTAATTCTTATAAGAAACATTCAATTTGATTCAAATGTAAGTAATACAGAAAAAAATGACTTGTAGGGAGTATGTGGGGCAAGAGTCCTCCATATCAATCTACTTGATTTCTACTAGACTGATTCTTACTGCATTGTGAATTCAGGGTGATGTCTTTGAGACCAATACCTGTAATCTGGAGGTTTGGTTGTTTTGTTTTTTAATCTGGTGTACTTTGTCGGGACCCAAACAATAGTTAACAATGGTTGCAGACTACAGGAAACACTCCATTGAGTGCAGCTGGAACTATGTCAGATTTCTATCCAATGCAGTTACAGTTCTTGTGAGTGATTTCTGGAATACAAGGTGTTGGTTCACTGTTCTTGTGAGCAGCTGGGATAGCTGGAGACCGGGGGGCTGCACAGAGGTAGGGAGGGAAGAGAAGGCTGAGGAGTGGAGATGCAGAACTGAGCCTGTTATTCTAAATTATCCATGTGGCTGCTCCCCAACTGCTTTGCCACGGAGCACTGTGGATTGCCCATATCCTTGTGGTTGAGTACCTTCAAATCTCAGCTCTTAGCATTAAGTCTCATTGTTAACCTGTTTGTTTTCCGTACTGTGCTGTGCTTTTAAGACCCGGAGGCTGTGGTGTCGTGGTGTGGGTTTGTGCTGTACCAAACGTTCTGTGGCACAGGCTGCCTTCGCCCTCCAGGCTGAGGCGGGAAGAGCAAGGCCTGGGCCGCCTTAGCACCAGAGTTAGCAAAAGACCCCCTGGGTTCTGCTGGAGCTGCGCTCTGAGGTGAGGGCTCTTCTGTGTTTAAAGACAAGTTTATACAAGATCACGGTGTGACACTTGCCTTACCACGAGTTTTGGTGCCACGTGTTCTCAGCCTGCAAGAGGCAGCCATGGGAACCTGCCTGTGGGGCCTGGCCTGAGGTGGGGGAGCCCCGGCCTCAGCACTGCCCTGGCCTTGGGCATCCTGTGAAACCCAGTGGAGGCCACTGAGAATCCTTCTGTTTTCCCTCTCTGTTCAGCTCTCACAGTGGCCTTGTGAGGCCAATGAATTATGTATTACAGACTGGTTTTTCTCTCCGGCTTGTCTGCATTAGCTGAGGCGATTCCAGAGGAGGCAGCGTCTCCTTGGCGGCCGTGCCCACGGGAGCTGCCTGGGGCTGCCCTGGCCAGCCTGGGGTGCAGAGCCTGGCCTGGGCTCCATGGCTCCCAGATCCCAGCGCTCCTGGAGGGCAGGACTGCTGTGCTGATGGAAAGGTGCTCATCCTTCCTTTTGAGTGTGTTTAATATCCAGTTGTAACATCCTCTGTTTTATACCTGGCTGTGTTTGCGTTGCTCTACAGTCAGTTGCCTGTTTAGAAAATGTAAATATTTTAGGTATAAGGCTTTAGAACTTTTAGTGTTGTTGCTCACCAAGAGGTATACGCTGTATGTTTTCAATGCTTTTGCTAAATGCATATATAACTTTTATTTTTCCTCTGAAGTGGAATATTTTCCCTAAGGAGTTAACTAATTTCTCTGAAGCCTTCTAAGGTTAAGATTTGAAAAGCCTTCAATATACGTCCCTGATTTTCTGATTCCATTGCTTATTTGTTTAGGCTGATGGGAATAGGCTTTGTCTACTGTGCTCGAAGAAGAAAAGAAGATTTTTGTGGTCCCAAGAGGCGAAGGCAGTTTTCATTGGCATTTTAGTGAAATATTAAAGGCAAAGCAGATTTGCAGGGACACACTGCAAAGGCTGTCACAGTGATCAGAGAGGCACTGGAGTGAGGAAAAGGACAGCTAAATGTGTAGGTGGGGAGTCAGTCCATTTGAGCAAAGGTATGAGTAACTGAAGTTATGAATTGGTTGCAGATGGGAGATGGCAAGCAAGAAAAGTGGAACAAAATTATATTGACATCCCTGTGTTGTCTAAAGACCACTACAAGACCATTAGTATTGCTGCGTAGCCAGCAGGGAGGCCCTGTCAGGGTGAGATTTTACTTAGGCAACTGGTATTGATTTTTGGTCTGCCGCCAGGATGTAGGAAGGAAAAGATTTTTTCTTTTTTTCTTGCTTTTTTTTCTCCTGTGTCCGTATTCATGGATGCAAAGCAGTGTGTCTGGACCTGGGATGTATGGTTGAGAGTGTCTGTGTGCTGTCGTGACTGACTTTATTGGGAAAAAAATCTTTTGAATTGACCTTCAGACTTCTGGCCTTTTCTTTGCTCATCTTTCCCTCTCATGTTTCCTGTAAGGCCATGCTAAAAGGCAAAATTAAGAATCTAACACATGGTTGTGGCAAACTTTTTTTTTGGTCATCTCTGAAGGAATTTTGAATGAGTTTTTATTATTTCTGGTTGCCCAAATGGAGAGCCCTCTGTTTAGTCCCTGGGCAGCAGCAGCCAGAGCTTTGAGGGCTCTGTTGTCCCCTGGGGATGCTCAGGGTGCTGTGGGGCTCCTGGTAAAAGTCGGGCAAATATCACAGCATTGTAGGGAGAAACTCTAAGGAGTAAAGCTGCCTTCAATTTCTGGCCAAAATCTGATCCAGATACTGCCCAGTAAAGCTGTTATTAGTGTTTCTGTGTTATCAGTTCTGGTGAAAATAGAGTAGGGGGCTAAAAATGAGCCATGAAACTGCTATCTGGCCAAGGTGGCAGCTCTTGTTCTTAATCTCACTTGAAGTGGCAACCTGGAAGAGGAGTAGCTTAGTACTTAGTGATCCTTCTCTTATTTTTCCTCCTGTAATGGAGGAGTGCCAGTTTCTCTTCTGTATTTATGAGTGCCTAATTAAACGTGTGTGCAATGATTTTATTTCCCACTTCCTAAGAGAAAGCTTGGCAAAGAGAAACTTCTGGCAAGAGAGTGTAAAAATAGGTGAGCTGTGGTCTGCTTGTAATAGATGGACAGAGACTGACCTGGTTTAAATCACACAGGATCCTTCCTCATGATTTGCATTAGATCCTAATATATTGTTATTAATACATTTCTTTAGCAGAGAAAATTAATCTTATAGATTTTCTTCATTCTATTGCATGTATGATAAACACTTAGCTAAGGGTGCCTTTTCTTTAAAATTTATATACCTGCACTCTGAAAATTGAGGCTGCAGAATTGTTAGAGAAACAAGCACTAAAACAGAACAGTGCTGTTCAATTGTAATAGATGAATTAAATCTCCCATGCTGTTTCATCCCTGTTCATCTATGTCTTTACTCATGTTGTGAAACCTACCTAAATTCATTCTATTATGTGTTTGACAGATTATTCCTATGAAGGGTAGGTCTGAACCCTGCTTATTTCCAAGGAGATAAAATGAAAATATTCTTTTGGGAATTTGGCCCTTTAATTATGGGTAATTTTTAAACCAATTAGTTTTGATCATTGACACACTAGATTGAATCTCAGTATTGATTGAGGTCAGTTCCGTTAGGTCTTCAATTTTTGTGTTGTCTTGTGGAACAGACAGCTGTTTATCCTGAAAATTTGTTTGCTGCTGCTTTATTTACACTCCCTCCTACTTCAGTTCTGGCCACATATCTGATTGGAAACAATTATAATCAAGAAAACAACACCCAAATGCATGATACTGTAACTTCTAAATTTGTAAATGTTTTTAATTTTGCATTATTCATAGTGATTAATTAGAAATTTTTACAGACTCCCCATCTATTTCTGTGTGCTAGTGATTAGAGAGTAATAAAGCCATTTATTTACAAATTCTGTCAAAAGTGCTAAAGCATGTCTGTTCTGAAGCACAGCAGAACTCAGGTCCTTAGCTTATTCTTTTTCCTTAGCTCTCCCTCCAGGACCCACTCAGATTCTCTTTGGCTTGACTTTAACCCTGAGATGAAAAATCATCTGATTTTGGGTTGAATCACCAAGAATTATCCCTGTTTGTTTGTGGAGGGTGTTAGCCTCTTATAGAAGAACAACAACAATTCCAAATCACAGCTTATTTGATTAAGTCTGTCAAGATCCAGAGTATACAGTGTTGTATTTAATTTTACTGTTCAGTGCTTTAATTCCCTCCCCACACTATGACAACTGAATCTTTATCTGAATTCAGCCCAGTTAGTCTATAAAGTAATCAGCAAAAGGCTTCTGGGTTTTAGTTGCTGCTGAAAAGCTGATGCAATATGAATGATGGTTTGCAACACTGTGTGCAACAATGGTTTTATATGATGTAAGCATAAGATCTATTTCCTTAAGAAACTGAGGTGTTTTATGAAGACCTATTAGTGTAATAGAGAACATTTTCATCTGTGCATTTTGCAAGAAAATGCTAGTGGAGGTTTGGATGTCACTTGGATGTGTGTCATTTGTGAGCATGGCTGCTTTTCAATCATGCTTTTGCAAAATATCAAATGCAACAGCACCATTCCTTCTAGTAACGTTTTCAAGTACACCACCACCTTTTATTCCAGTAATGTTTTCATACAAATAAATTACTTGCAAGTGACTATTTTAAGAGTAGAATTAATTTTTAAGTTTGCTGGAACTCTTTGCCCACCAAAGATCTTTCCTTTAGGTCCTTAACACACATGCATGCAAGCCTAGTTGCCCTTCTAAAACCTTGAACTTGAATTTCAGTCAGAAAACCATAAATTCCTTAAGCTGAGCACAGACTCTTGCCTTTATGCAGAGACATTTGCTAAATTTAGAAATATAGACAACAGTTCCAGGAAATGCTATGTAGAATCTTTACTTTACATCATTAGCTGACAAGTAAGAACCAGAACCTTACTTGCAAGCCAGTAAGATGGGGTTGTTTTCCTTGCTGCTGTTTGATAGCAAATGATTACAGATAAGCTGTAGGGATATCCATTTATTCACAAGGACTTTGTCTTGCAGATGAAAAAAAACATTACCAATTCAGAAAGCTCTCTATGTATGGCAATCAATTTTAACTCTGCCTTTCTGCTGATAATGGAAGCTTCTGTCTCACCCCCTGTCTGGCTCACGCGAACTCCTCTTCAACACGTTCTGAGCTTGACAAAGTTGTATAAATCATTTTATGGTAACAGAAGATATTGTTAGGCTGGTAAACAGAAAGGAATAAATACACAAGTGTCAAGCTGCCTTCAGTTATATCTATTTATTACCCCACATGAATGCACACAGTGCTTCATAAAACTCCACCAGTATTTTAATCAAGTTATGTCTTTTGGGAGAGGGAGAAGCTGTTGTAAAGACAATGTTCACTAAACCTTCATGCTCAGTAGAGTGCAGAACACCAATTAAGGAGACTCTTGCTCTAAAAGTGCCCTAATTTCCCACGTGAGCCAGGAGAATCTTTTATAAGAAGGCTTATAGGACTCCCTGGGACTTGGTATGCTAGCTAGATAAAGGTGACATAAACACAGGCAAGAGTATCCACTAGAGGGTATTGGCACACTATATATGGTGGTGCATTATAGATAATATCTAACAGGTCTCATTTATTATGCCTTAATATGAGACCTTTAAAAGTCCTTTCTCTTGTAAAGTCCATATTCCCCAGGACCTTTTCCATTTCCTGGTAGCAAATGCATTCCTAATATGAGCTCAGTTGCCATTAGGAGAACAAAGGGGTGGGAAGCTGCTCACCACCAAATTATCAAATGGCTGGTGCCCAGGTGCTGATTGAAATATTTATGTAGTCAGAGGACTTCTAGAGAGTTGGAATGTCAGTTGAGCAATATGAAGACTTGCCCCTGCCTTGCACAACAGCTTTCAGGAGAGGCATAAGTGGGTTCAAATTCTGCAATCCAAGCATTTCCAAAAAGCATCTGTCCTGGAGCAGCAAAAGCACAGGAAAGGAGCTCCTATTTTTAATATCATCCACTCATCCCATTGCTATCAAGACTTTATAACAGATCTAGGATGAGGCCTTTAAATTTATAGTGCAAGGCTGGTTTGCTTCAGAGAAGAATTTATATTTGTTGTTCAGATAAATGGCCTATCACATTATAATCCTAAGAGTATTACTTTTCAATTTAAAATGCTTTCTTGGTTAGGATTGCTATAGGAATTGTTTTTTTTTGCTCATAAATGACTTGAAAGGAAGAGAGAAAGGAATTGTGTAGTGTGTGTGAAAATATCAGGTGTCTCACATGGGCATTGGAGTCCCTGGAAGACTCTGGGTGGCTTTCATTAGATTTTTAAAAAAAATCTCTTTTGTGGAAAACAGTGAGAAAAATCAAGTTATCTGCATTTAAGGACATACTTTAGTGGTGGACCTGGTAGTGTTAGGTTGATGGCTGGACTTGATCTCGAGGTCTTCTCGAGGTCTTTTTGAACCTGATGGATTCTATGATTTTATGGGATTACTTGCAGTATTCTGAGGCTGTTCTTTTGGAAATTTTAAGGTCTTGGGGAAAACACCATGATAAGTGGTAATTCAACTATGGATGTTTTACATTAAGATGTATATCTGCATAAATACCTGCAAACCCCATGTCCTTTGAGAGCCTGGGGCATATGAGTCACAAAGAGAATTTTCTGACTGATATGAAAAAGTCTTCTGAAGAAGCTCCTGCCCTACTCATAGCAAACCTAATTTGTGGATGTGAACAAGGCTCACCACAACATACTGATCCCAAAAGCAATGCTGATGACAAAAATGAATCAAGTGAAACCAACAACAAATACTACCTTGTTTGTATTACAAAAGCCATTGACTTTCCCATGCTAACACACTGGCTCAGGGAATTGATGATAATGCATATGAGCATGTCAGAAAAGCATTTTAATGAGAAAGCCCTTTATGTAATATCTATTTTTATTCAAATTGGAGATTGAAGGATCAATTAACAGGATGAGATGTTCAAGGATTGGTCTGAAAGAAATTGTTTCATTGTTGTAGTCATTAATGAAAGTGTTCTTCTTAAATATTCAAACATCTACAACAGTATTAAAAATTAATCTATATGCTATGTACGAATACTTGTTAATTTTTTTGGTAGAAGGTGAATTTAAAAGAACTGATTATGTGAAGGGAAGTACTTGTTTAGGTAGATTTTTTTTTTCTTGTAGCATTGAGACTATGGTTTGAATAACTTATTTAAAATATAGTGAGGGATAAAGAGAGCTTAGATTTTCTGATTCTTCTTCCAAAATAGAATTTTACAATAATATGATGATTTTAGTGTTTTGCCTAAGCTTATTTTAATTTATCCAAGTTAGTAGTGCAATAATATAAATATTTCCTGGCTTTTTGGAGTTAATTTCATATATGTAGACTTCAACAGTCTATTTTCAGATATGTGTACTTCTGTGATTTAAAACAAAAACCCATACAATTTTATATAGGCCTTTGTTAGTGTCCTATTTTACTGTGAATATGTCTGTTTTCTATTCATTATTTCTTCTTAACATTTTCCAGTAAATTCACCTATATTTTTTTTTCATGTAATATGCCTGGTTTTCCATTAGATGTTCTACCTCATGATTTTCCTCATTGAATACCATTTGTAATTTTATATCCACATCTCAAATTTATGAATTTGTGTTTTACTCCTATTTCAATCATTATGGACAGAAGTCAGTTATCACTACACATCACAATTTCTGTAATCACTCTTTAATAGAAAATGATTTTCAAATTTCCAATATATTTGTTTTATTTGCTCCAAAATAATTCAGAATATCAAACAAGACCAGTAGCCTTTATGTTCATGAAATAAATGATGTAATCCCCATTTCATGTTATTCTGAATAGCCTAGACTAATGGAATGTTGATATCTCTTAGTATTTTAGTCAAAGCATTTGAACTCTGGATATTTTTGCATCCCTTTCCTAATTCTCAGGCTGAATTTTGGTGTTGCACTCTGAGAAAAGTCTTAACTTTTGCTGCTAAACATGTAGCAAGTTCACAGAAACATTAACCCTCATTTTCCACTGTAAAGTAAGATGAGTAATCAAATAATAGAAATAAAGCTGTATCTTCCATCAAGTATCCTGTGAGTCCAGGCTCCTTGCATTTCTATTTCTTTATCCAATGGCTGGTAGCATCAGCAGTTTAGGTTTTCCATCCTGCATTACAGTATCCTACCACTAAAAAGTTCCTGAACATCACATTAATGGATTGAGAATGACTGTTATAGCTGATTAATTTTTTCCAATTTAAGTATTAGCAATTAGGCGTGACTTTAATTCTTTTCTGCTTCACGATGCTCCTTCCATTGTGTTTGTGGTATGATGTATTTTTGCAGAACTTTAGGTAAATTGTGGGACTAATTGTATTTCCACTGGGAATTTAATGGCAAAGTCCCTTTTCTTGTTTTAACAATTTACCAAAGAGTTGCCTCACACTGATTCTCAGATGCAGTACCTCTCTCTCATATCAATATTTAGGTTTAAGAATAAAATGCAATATAAAAAGTAATCCTGTGTTAGAAAATATGGCTCTGCAGTACCATTTGCCTGGGCTTGCCTTAATAAAACAACTGAACACTCCAAAGAAACCATGGATTTTGATAAATACTCTTTATTTTCACTTGGCATAGAGAGATAAATTTACTCTGGAGAAAAAAATTACCTGTGACTTCCTGTGATTCTAGATTTTTGATGAATTGATTTAGTACTACCAGTCATGTGAAGATGTTACAATACCATCAACTGCTTTGTTGCTGCCAGACTGAAGAGACAAAACAGTGCCAGGCTGTGCTTTTCACTGTAAGCTTCTGTCTGTGAGTCTGTCACATTAATGGATACACAGGTAAAGTCTTCCAGGAACATACACAGGAAAATGTACAAATGCATACTGTACATAAGATTCCTTACAATGCTAATATATTTTCTAAGGTGTAAAGCAAACCCAAGTTTTATAATCCCAAATTTCCAGTTATGAAAAAAGTGTGTAATTTTAATATACAGACATTTTTGGTAAGAACTTCCTCTTCAGTTTCAAGCAGCCTTTTCTCTTCTTTCTTCCACGGTTATTTGTGTGTAGTTTTTTGTTTCCCCATGCAGTTATTTTTCTCCTTTTTAGTGGTGATGGAATATTTATATGTGTTATTTGTAAACCATTTTGGGCTGGATATTGTTACACGTGACAGAAAAATTTGACAGATGAGAAGGAAGTTACTACTACTACTCCTAAATCAATAATACATTTTACATCTACTGTGAAACACTGCTACACAGGTTTAGCTGTAGATGGATAGATGGGAAAGAAAAATAAGCACAAAAATGTCCAAAATATCTTAGGGTATCTTTATGATGCCTGTATCCCCAGCTGTCTGTTCTGTTTATGCTGGATATTAGGATCTGCACCTTTCAGTCTGGCTCTGAGAGTGAAGGGGGCAGAAGAGGGGTGCAGTTTGTTTGCAGATGCTGCTCCTGCTCCCCCCTTTCCTTCTCCTGGACTGAGCTGCCTGCAGCAGGGACTGCAGGGGAGCTCTCCTGTGCTTTTAGGTGGGTTTTAGCTGGCTGAGGCAGGGAAGTTCCCTGGACTGTGGCTTTTCTTTTTCTTGGAGATGATGGGCCCTGCTCTGGACTGAAACCCCAGAAAACACTGGGAGCTCAGACCTGAGGCCCACCAGGCCTGGGATGTGGCATTGTCCAGGGCAGGAGGGACTGAGGAGAGACTGAGCCAGCTGAGCTGCACCCCATGGCAAGGACTGTCTGAATTTGCCATCTCTTCAGAACTGTGAGAGCTTTTATTGTTTAATATTATTCATTTTTCATGCTTGTAAATACTCTGCTTGTTAAATAAACAGGTTTATCCACTTTTCTCCAAAAAACCAATCCTTTCCAAAACCAATTTTAAAAAGGCCACATAAATATGCTTCTCTAAAAAAAAAACAAACCCATTCAGAAGTTTCCTCTCAAAATTTGCCCTAATCCAAGACAATAATCCAAATTCAAATTAATTTTTTTAAATGAAGCAATTGGCATTTCCAACATACCCTAGAAATAAAATGTTATCTTTGTGTCTATATATCTATAATTGAAAAATTATATATTCAACAATAATTCTCCTTTTTAGAAATTTTGCAAAATGTGTCAGTTGAAAAATATATTGATTAAAGCTCTATATTTTTGGAGGTGTTTGAGATGTTTCTTTTTGTTATAAGTTTTACTTTTTTCTGTGCTTCTGCTCTCAACTCGGGTGCCAATGCCTGCATTGTGAGTAGTCAAGGTTACTTTTGTATAAAAGTGGGTTTTGGCATATAGCCTCATGAAGCTTCTTTAGAAGGTCAAAGTGAATGGAAAACTTTTTGCTCAGACTTAAATGCATACCCTAGTAGCTTCTTTAAGTCAAAGGAAGACAGATGTTGGTCAATACATATTTTAGATGTTCTTTTTTTGGATATTCTGCTGCAAGAGCACCTGTCCAGCCAAATGAAAACATCACATAGGAATGAAGTGGCACTTGTGCTGGTTCAAGCATTTTAAAGCAGACATACTCAACTATCACTTAACAAAGCAACATCTGTAGCACAGGGGAAGTTTGAAATTTTGCTGCTAATTGGATTTGCTTAAACATGTGTCTGCTATTCCAATTTGTCTGCCTGGTGCCACAAAAAGATGTTTCAGTGATTTTGGGAAATGAGGTATAAACAACAGTTTTGCTTCTTGAGCTGACACACCTAACAGAGCACACAGCCCCTTCTTAGGACAAAGAGTATAGGGATCACAGTGGCAAAGTCTTTTCTGTGTGTTTTATCTACAGAGGTGAGGGTGTGTTTGCATTCTTATCTCCATGTTTGACTTGGAATTCGTAGAAAGTATTTCAGTAGCTCTGTCATATTGCATTTGCTGATCTGTAGGATTGGAAGATGAGCATTTCCAGGTTAAGGAATTATATTTTATTAATAAGAAGGTTCACTTATCAAAAGCACAGGGGTCTTCCAGTTGCTGTGCACTGTTTCAGGGCAAGCTAAAACTTTTTTATCAACAGTCAGAAGTGCAAGATGTACTTTTGACTTTCTGTGAATACGTTTGATTTTAGGTAAAAGAAATATGCTCCTATATTCTTAAATGCCAATCTCTTCTCATTTTACCTGAAGAATATGAGTAAAAGTGCATGTCCCATAACATTGTTTACCTTTCATCTAACAAATGTTTTTGTATATGTGACATATGCCTATAAAGGATGTAAACTCTTCTGAAATCAGCCTTTTAAATTTAGCTGCATAATGTGTAATTCCCATCTTTAATTTAAAATCAATTCATAGTTGTACTTTGGTGAGGTGTAGGTTATTTTTTCTTCTCTATGAAATTACTCACATTATGCATACTTTTTATAAATTATCCTAACAGTAGGTGATGAGTGCAATTGGTTTGGGTTCATTTAATTATGATTGTTTCCAAAATGATAGTGGCATGCTTATGTTTATCAGAGGAATAGTTATCCAACTGACCTGTGGATTATCCAGGCTCTTTAATTAGTTATTGGCAGTAAACAGCTAAAGGTTTAAATGGTATCTTCATATGTTCATGGCTCTTAAGTAGTAGTGAGGACCATAAGTGTTGTGAGATGTACTTTGTTGTCAGCTTGGGAGAAACCTAAAGGTAATTTCTCCACTAGAAGCCCAGGGTGGGCTTTGCTTCATATCAGCACTATAAATTATGAATGAGTCTTAAAGGTACCCCTAATAACCCAAGCTTTGCAGGATACCAATACCAGTAGGATTGCTGGTGGTGTACTGCTAAGGTGCCAGTCTTCTCATTCTGTTATGCCCTGAGAGCAAGCAGCCTTGAGTTGTACAAAGTTAGAAATACCCAGTATGTAAAGGGATTTCCAAGCCCTCATTCTGCCCTAGCCTTTGAGTTGAGCAGGTGACCAGCAGAAACAGCCATGTGCAAATGTGTGTACAAAGGAAATAGGAACAGCATCCCATCTGTGATCCTTGTAGAAGCAGGCATTTGAGTGACAGGAGGGACCTGATCTTGTCTTGTTGTTTGAGGTACTCAAGTATTAGAAATGGAGCAAAACCTGACCTGTTCTTGGTTACTTCTGTGATAGCATGGAACACCTTGGTAGTCAGGGTGCCACAGTGATATTTAGTTGTCTAGAGGCTATTTTTTTCTTGTTTTCTGGAAAAGGTGCAGTTAAAAAATATTGTTTAAAACATGTTTTGTTTAATACCAGAATTATTGAAATCAGTAAGAAAAACACAAGTGTTCCACATTTTCATTTTATTTTTTCTTCAGACTCCTTTTAACTACATACTTTTATAGTTGATAAACTGAACACTGCAGTATTGAGAACCTGAATATAAACAATGGAATTAATCTTATTAATTTTCATTCTCTATCTTAAGAAAGAGACAGAAATGGAAGATCATGAGTAGAAGGAAGAAGTTTGTTTTCTTTCACTTTGATTTATTGGAAGAAAACTTAGACCAACTAATATGTTACAAGAGGAGTTTGGTATAATAAATAATAAGGTTACAATTCTGGAACAGCAATTTCCTTATTTAATGCTGTTAATGGGAAAAGTTGGAGACATTAATTTGTCAATTACATTTGAAATGCATTAACTAGACACAAATAGCTCAGTCAAAATAGACACTGAATAGCTCATTACCCTTTCATACACTGCACTACAGCCCTAACTAGTAAGCACATGTTAATAAAAAGTAACAAGCAGTTTAAAATTTGCACCTGCAACTCTAACAGCCCTCAAGCCTTCTTAGGTTAGTTACAGATACATTCCTTTATTTTTGCTCTGCTCTTTTTCCATGATGAAGCAGGTTAAATGAATTAATGCATTTGAAACTGGATGAAGTGTATCTAGCTGCTCTCTATTTATCTATATATTTAGCTATAATTGGTTTTTAGAAATACTGTTATCAAGACAAAAATTCTGAAATATCAAATAATCTCAAATGAGATATTAAAAGTTATAGTATTCAGTGTAGGTGTTTCCCTTACACACTATGATTTGCAGTTCTTATTGCACAAGAAGTCTTTCACAAGGGAACCCAGATTTCCTGCTGTTTTCCAGATAATATAAATTATATTCTAAAACCTTCAGTACTAAGTATTACTACTTAATTATTAATTATATGTACTAAGTAATTTATTATTTGGGATGATTTTTTTTGTGGTTTGGTGTGTTTGTTTTGTTGTTTTTTTTTTTCAATTTTGTAAATGACAACCTGTCTCGGAAGTCGTTCATAAAAATACCTGTCTTTGAGCAATATTTTGAATCACCTTGTTGTGACAGTGTCTTGAGCCTTTTTTATCCTTGATTTTGCTGTAAGAGCAACTCTAGTATTTGCCTAAATATTTGTAGTATCCATATCATACAACAATAGTGTTTTCAGAAAGATAGCAGTGACAAATACTAATTTTGCATAGAAAAGTATAAGAAGTTTTAACAAAGGGGTGTAGTATATAAAGACAGCTTGGTGGAACAGCCAGACCTTGAAGGTGAGGACACAGGATGCTCCATGGAGGAGTACAGGCATGGGATGATGGGAGGTGGCACACAAGTGGGCACCAGAGACCTCCCAGGTTTAAATGACTCACCAGTGGCCAGTTGGAGAAATGCAGACTTGGCAGTTGGGTAAAAATTATATTGGAATAGCAAAGAGAGTAAAGAACAAGTACCTTGAATGCAAAATCTATTATTTACAGGAAGTCTGCATCACTAAAGGAAGAGCAAAGTTAAAAGAAGAAGACACATAAAAATGGCCTTGAAGACATCCTGGAGAAATCACTGTCAACACCATGCTGCTTGCAGTGAAGGGATTGGCATGTGGGTGGCATTGACTCATTTCCCCCTGCCAGGTGGGAGCTCTTGGTGTTGGGAGCCCAGGCAGAAGTACACTACTTTCTCTGTCAGAGAAATGGACACTAGGAAGTGCACCTATGTATGCCAGCTTTATCTGTAATACACTGTATTATTGCATGACAGATTATTGTATTATTGCATGTTCCTTTTCTGTAACTGCTAAACTGGACTGAGCACTCTGACTATGCCCTAAAGATTCCAACTATTATAATCAAAGTTTCCCAGCTTTACATCCACTGTGAGCTTTCCTCCTTATGTGTAACAAGACAGGTGTTCTTTGTTGTGCAGGGTTAATGTGGAGGGAAAACTGCTAGGGTCTGTAGGCATCCTCTGGCCTGGTGTGGTAGTGGGCATTACTGCATTCAGGGCAAAGGCCATCATCTCTATGGCTCAGCAGCAGGGCAAGTGCTCCTGGTCATTCTTTCCAGGACTATGAATTAGTTCCCTGTTGGTATTGGGAGTGTTGGTGAGAGGCAGGTGAGAAGTGGTGTCCTGACCTTTTCCCTGTCAAAACAAGTTTGATTTAAAACCTCGTGGCAACTTAGTGCGAATCCTTGCAACTCTTCATCACATTTTTGTAATGCAGTCTCCCCCCTGGCTGGTCCCATGTCAGGACTCTGGGGAGCCTCAGTTACGCTGGTGTTCAGCCTGGAAAAAGCATCTCTTTGTTGTATGCCCTAAAAATCTCCTGATGCTAAATATGTTCTTGAAAGAGACTTAAAATTCACGGCTCCTTTTGTCCAGCTCGTGTTCTATTTCACTGTGTGAATGATCATTGCAACTGTGCTGTATTTAGCTGTATCCATCAAGTGGAAATAGCTTATATTAATCCTGTAGCAGAGACATAAACCTTCATTCCTTACAGGACTCAGGCACCTGTCAGGCACTTCAAGTAGCCTTTTGCCTCAGCTTGTCTTATACCCAGACTAGGATATTTCTCAGTTTTCAAAATGAATGTTCATTTGAAGTTTGAATTTCTGCTTCCTAAGCTCTGAGTGATTTCTGTGATGGCAAAACCAGGGCACTGGAGAGCTGACAGACTAAGAATGATCCTTCTCCTGCTGCTTGCCATGGGAATGGTTCCTACATAAGAGTAGAAAGACTAAGTGAGGTTTGGTAAGTAAGGTCCGAGGGCCCCTTCCTATAAACAGGTGAGTGATTGCAGCATTCACCTGTGGCTTAGATGCCATCACTCAGCTTCACACACACACCTTAGCTTGGTGATTATTTGAGCTGTCAGACAAACAAGGCAGCACAAAGGTTAGAAATGAAAATACCAACTGAAATAAGTTAGGCATAGGAGAGGCAAAAGTAAGGTCTCCCTCAGTGCCAGCATCCCAACTAGTGCATTGGGGCACAAACTGTTTATTTAATCTTTGAGGTGTCTCTAGGAATCAAACCCACCAACAACAAGTCCCAGAGAAGATTGGAATTGGAAATCTATTTTTTTTTTTTTGTGGTATTACTAAGGGTTTGTTTTTTTTTTAATTTTGAATGAAAATAATAATGACTTCATGAAGACAGCAAATTATACTAATTTGGATGTGTTATTTATTTCAAGCATGACTCTGCTTGCTGGTGAGAAAAAAAAAAGACTCCTGTAAACTTTTTTGTGATTATATATAGCAGACAGATTGGTAATTATAATTGCTGTATATATAGTCACTAAATTGGCATTTGTGCAAAAGATAATGCAAATAATCAAATTAGCAGGAAATCATAAGTGCTCTGAAAGGGAATTTGTGCCAAAAAATCCCATCTACTTTCAAATGGAGCCTTGTAAAAACTGTAATCTCTATCTTCTTTTAAAATCATTGTTCTGTGAGGTGGAAGGCAGAAAGAGGAGAATAGACCTGGTAAAAAAGTGAAAACCTATAGTTTAAATCCCAAGTTACACATTGCTCCTTGTTAAGATTTCATTTCTCTGCTTTGATCAATGAGAAAAAATTGTGGATTTTATCTAAGCTGCAGAAAAAAAATTATATTAAAAGAGAATCTTTAGTGGTGATTTTGTGGTCTTCAGTTAATTACAGCAAATGTTTACTCATGCATATTTCTGTTTGGAGTACCTACATTTAAATTTCAGCCAGGAATTCTCTTCATCAAGAAAGTGATGTTGTTTAATTATTAAGATAGCATGCAATGTGACCTGTTTAATAATATAATATAGATTCCTTTAGTGTTTATCTATAAGTATTCATGTGAAAAGTTAGTTTGATCCATATATAATTTTTGCTTCAAAATCAGTAAGCAACTAAAATTCTGCAACTACATGGCCTTGCAGTGATCTTGGCTCTTCCTGAAAAACAGGAATTCATGCAAGAAATCACACATCATCTGGGGAAACCAAGACAAGCTTTCTTTCACCATTCATTGTGTCATCTGATTTTGAGACAGAAGAAATTTAAGCTGTTCTACTTTGAAAGCTTATTTAATTTTAACCCTGAGCTCAAAAAGAAATCTGATATAAAAGCTTTGTAGCTGCATGTTCCAAGAGATTTTCTCAAGAATTTCCAAGTTAAAAACTTTAATCCTGTGGAAGAAATGGAAATTCTTATAAAGTAATATATTTTGGGTTTTTTTCAAGCGAAGTCATTAAATAATACCTTCCTTGTACTACTGTGATTCAGTGCAAGGATGCATTTTGCTTTAGTCTGTGTCATTGGAGCCTTGTTACTGTGTCATGGAAAAGGTTTAGGCATGCCATGAACTCTTTCATTGCTGTACTTAGCATTTCCTGGTGCACTACTTCTAGGGATTGACATCAAAGACCAGTATGAGTACACAGGCTTTAAACAACTTTAAAGAAGTCAAGCTATTTTTGGTTGTCTTCTGAAATGTTGATACCTCTCAAAACAAATCCCAAGTAGCCTCATGTTCTGTGTGTGCATGTCTCTGTTTTCCACAGTAACTGACATTCAAAATAGCATCTCTGGAAGTAGACAAGTGCTGGCATTAATGCTGATCAGGAATAGTAAGTAATTTGCTACAAACAGACAGAAGTGCAAGTGGTGTTAATAGAGGAAAACCCTTTGGAGAAAGCAGGTGTTTTACAGTCTTGCTTTCTCCAGAGTCTTGATGTTTTTCTGCATCAGTGATTTCTGATCATGGCCTGCAGGGAAACACCCTTTTTGCAATTTGTGCAGGAATACTGTGAAGTGGTGCTGTTAGAGGGAGACAGTTTCATCCCTCAGCAAAATGAGACATTCCAGACAATATCCAATTTGTTCCCAGGGCATTTTTGGGACAATCTGACAAGCTCTCAGATATCAGCAGTGTCTGAGCTGCAGCTAATGGACCTTGCACCTGGAAAGGCAACATTGTCCCCTGAGCTTTTCACATTATGTCTGTCCTAAGTGCAGTATTTTCTTATTGCACTATTTTTTTATTGGGTAGAAAGATAATTTTTGCTTCTCTTGTCTTGTAGTGGAAGTTTTTTGGTTTTATTTGTTTATTGATACTTTGACATTACATGGCATAGAAAACAGCCTTTTGGAATTTGGGACGTGCTGTGCTTATGCACTGATAGCCCTTTGGAGCTGTAGTCTGACAAGTATGTGTCCTGAAGCAGGTTTTTTGTTCTGAAAGGTTGGAACGTGCTGCCAGTCCTTAATTGCTTGTCTGCAGGGTGCCCCTGCTCTGTCCTCATCCCCATACCCACAGAGCTCAGCTGCCACCCAGGACACAAAGGGAGCTCAGGTTCCTCCCCTCTGCAGTTCAGCAGTGGTGAAATCTACCTGAGGTATTTACACCTGTGGGTTTGTTTGGTTTGTCAGGTTCTGAAACTGCTGAGAAAAGGCTTCCAGAAGCTCTGTGTATTTGAAGGAAAGGGAAGGAAACTGTAGTTCTGCAGCAGAAGTGACACATACCTGCCATGGATGCTTTCATTAGGCACACTCTGATCTGCAGAAATTGGTTTTATGATAAAGAGTATTAAGTTACGGAGTAATAAAGAATGGCAGTGCTTGTGAAATGTTCTGGCACTTTTGGAAATAAATGCTTAAATTAATGATGACTTGGAGAAACCACACAAATATAAAATACTGAATTTACTGTGGATTTTTGCAGTACTTCAATATTAATTGCTTGGAAAGAAATCCTTTGAAAGGTAAACATATTTTTGGGTTAACCTTTCTTCATATCTTCACGTTTCATGCAGTAATTTTCACATGTGAATAAAAACCTTCATAAAACTGGAAACTCGTGATTAATAAAGTAGACTCTGATGTATCATGAAAATGACATGAATAAGGCAAAGTTTTACAGGTTCAATACTTACCCCCTCCTTTTTATATCTCAGGACTGCAGAAAGGAAGGAATTACTACTTTCAATAGAGTGTCCAGACTTCATAAACAAAACTTTTAAATTATGGTTCTCTGTGCCCAAAATACGGAATGCAATATTATTAGACTCATTATTGATAGTCAGAAAAAATTACCAAATGAAAATCAAACAGTTAACTATAGGAGTACTGCAGCTTTATCCCAGGCATCAAGGTTGTCCCATGAACTGTTTGTTTGGTAGCACTGATCATTTGTAGTCTTTGAGCACTGTTATCATCTCCAGGTTGTTTTTCTTCTCTCTAGATAGAAAGCTCATACTGTAAAAACAGGTATCAGTATGTATTATCACTGAAAAAGGAAGATTGTCTCTTAAGCAAAGTCCTAACACCTGAAATCCCAGAATTGTAGGATATCCTGGGTGCAAGGAATCCACAAGGATCATCAAAGTCCAGCTACTGGCCCTGCACAGAACAGTCCCAACAGTCACACCATATGCAAACAATGCCATTACAGTTGAACTTGATCTATTTTGCAGTGACCTGTCACAGTGAATGAAATACAGAGACACTGATTGCAAATCCAACTTGTGATCTCTTCACTCTAATTGCACCAGCTTTTGTCCTGTTTGAACAAGATGGGCTGTAGACTGGGAGATGTGGGAGTGGCTGCATATTTTAAGTGTCATATTTTAAATGGATGTAAAGCTGGGGGCAGTGAAGAAGCTTCATGCTCAGGTAGTGTGCTCCAGTACTGTCAGGTGCACAGCACTATGAGCATCAGACATCTTGTACAGGCTTAGAGCAGCACAGGGAATGGGGCAGATAATTCTGCTGCTGCAGCTCACCCTGCTCTGTCCATGAAACTGCTTGGACATATTGAAGCCTTTGCAGTCTAACTCTGTGTTAATGAACAAGACTGGCTTACTGTTGTTATGCTGCAGTTTGGTCCTCAAAGTCAATGCATGACAAAGAGCTACAGATTTTCTGTTAAAGTAATGATATTTTATAAATTGATTATTGATTAAGTTGGCATGATAGGGGACTAGTTATGGCCTTGTGATAAATCTCTGCAATTATGAGTGCCTTTGTTAAAGACATGTTCTGAAATTTAATAATAGAGTTCTAGTAGGTTTATGTAAACTTGTAACTTGATTTGAATTATCAGGCTGATCACAAAGAGGTCCATAACACATCAGTTCCTAGACTAATGAACCATACATCCTTGTCGACTTTAGTAATGTTTTGACAGTTTTTGCCTCAGTGCCTCTGAATTACAAGTGTGTAGAGATGTATTGCTTACTGCTACGATAGGTCTGTCCCTCAGGCTATGGTAGGTCACGTTTTCTGAATCTGAATTGCTTAACTAAACAATGACAACTTCTGTAATGCTTTAAAAGAAGGCTACAATCAGTTATCATAGTTATAATTGCAATTTTTTTTTTCACAAGAAAAGATATTAAAAGAATGACATTTTTCAATTTCATACATTATTTAGCTTTTCTGAAATGGCACTTTTGGTGTTCTTAAAATATAGGGGATTTATATAGCAGTGTGATTAATTCTGAGATGGTAGAAAACTGCTGTTGATCCTTTCTTTACAAACAGGGATGCAAAAATAATTCAGGTTTTAAAATCAGGCTGTCTTTATATTCTCATTAATGAATTTATTATGTGCTTGAAATACATACAGCAACTGTCTTTTACCATTTACTTGTTTGAGTTTGTCCTATCAGGTAACCTTGTTCAGTATGGGCATTTTTCATAAATAAGATGGCTTTTTTTGTCCTTCACTATGTAGCTGTTTTTTCTATAGTTGAAAACAAAACAAAAAAAGCCTGTGTTGCTCTATGTTTAATCTTTTCTATGAATTTCTTATTTTCATGAGTTCACAGGAAGCAAACTAGATAAATTTAGGAAGGCAATTTCTATGAATGACAGATGACATGACTATGAAATGTCTATATTTTCTTATATTTGTCTGTTTTTCTCCTTTTAGAGATGCAATGAAGTGGGGCTTAAATGCATCTTTCATGCTGAGGTCAGTTCTACGTTGAGGGTTGAATATTATTTCATGTGTTTGAAACATTCCTACCCTCTATTCCTTCGTTACAGAAGAAAAAGTAAGGCAAAGTTGTGATCTCTTGAAATGGAGATTTGGCAAATTTACCCATAGTATTTCCAAGTACAGAAGTTTTGAGGAATATGTCTTTTGTGGAGAATAGTGAATCTTGTGATTCAGAGGATATTTCTCTAATCAGGGTTGTGTTTGAATGAAGTATGTTACTTGATGCATCATCATTTAATTACTTGTGGGAAGGTTTGGGAGCAATGATCTTGGGCACTGCTGCATTTTGTTCTTATCTGCTGATAGATCTCTGAAGGGGCTGTTGTGGGTGCAGGAAAAAGGAGGGTAAAAACAGCTGTGAGGGTGATGATGGTGTCACTTACATCCACTGTGTTGTCTTGTTCCTTTGCGGAAGATGAATGTAGCACGAAACCCATTGTGTTCTTTGTTAAACTCTATTCTATAAATATCAGAATTAGCCTAATAGACCATATCATAGACCATAATCCCCTTACTGCCCATTATAAATGTGTAGTTATCCATTCAATAGTACATTATTGTACCCTTGGATCCATTACCATTTAATATATTAAGATCTTAAAGTTTTAATATATGGATCATCAGTCTTCAAAGCTCACTGACAGTCTAATAAGTAATTGCAAATAACTCAGTCTTAAAAATATGATTTTTTCTTTTCAAAATGACATTGTTCTAGATGGAACATCCCTTACACCTGCCTCTTCTACCTCACTGCGCTCAGCAAAGGCTTATGTACAATTAGAGCAAGTCTTATATGATCTCAAGAACAGTAGCGAATTTTCGAAATAGAGCAAGGTTCAGGCTGACTTTTTATGTCCACACAATGAAGGACAATAGAGAAGAGGATTTTCTACAGTTTGGATATGTCTAAAATAACTCTGCTCTTTTTAGAACCCTGCAAGTATCAGCCTTGCTGAAGCCACACAGGACCTCCTACAACCCACAGCTTTTCTGTGTTTCCCCATTGCACTGTGTGCCTGAAGCAGGTCAGTGTCTGAACATGTGGTTCTCGAGCTCTCTAACAGACTTCTGCCACTCAACTTTTCTGCCTTTCATTTTATGCTGTAAAGAACTTAAAAATGTGCAGGATAGAGAGTTAAAAAGAAAACCCTGGTGGGCTGAAGTCTTGTTCTTTGTTCCTCAGCCCTCAGAGATTTCCTGCTCAAGAGCATTTGCAGTTAGATTTAAGACCCCCTAAAACAAAATATTAATCCATGTAGGTTCATTGATTGCAAAGATGATGCAATATTTGCTTGGTCCTTGAACAAAGATATTTTTGTAGCTGCTTAGTCTGTGGAGATTCAAGACCCTAACTGAGACATAGTTAAGAAATTATTAAAGTGAAGCTGCAGATTAAATCTAACACAGATGAATATGCAGTGAAAGTGTTGCTGCATTTGGGCATCCTGTGCAGGCGTTGCATTCTTTCTTTTTTCCCCCCCATTGTTTCCTAAACCTTCTTTGTCCATCTTATGGTCTGTGTATTTGTCATATTTTAAGTAAGGATAAATGCCTCTCAGGGTAATATCTGATAACATGTATTAATTAATTAATTCTGGTACAAATGGGTCTTTATTGTCACTGCTACCTCCTATAATGTCATGTAATTGTGTGGTAGCTCATGCCGTGACTGGGAAGTGTGTTTATTGGCACAGATGGTCCATGCCAGGTGCTCCTCCTCCATTGCCAAGGTCCCTGGTGCTGTGGTTGTGATGGAGGCCCTTCCTGATCCTGTCATGCCACTTGCTTTTGGAAGTCTATTTCTCTTAGAAAATATTACAGAAAATATTAACACACAGCTTTGCCTGTGTTCTTTCTGGAGCAAAGGGAGGCTGCAGGCAGGGTGTGTGAATCACCAAGTTCCACATGAGACTGGGCTGAATATGTGGAGATGCTGAACTGTGGCAGTGGGGTGGGTATCCTCTGTGCTCTGAGGGCACAGATTCCCCTCTCAGGTGCTTCTCTGTATTTGGCACCAACTCATCATCGTGCTGATAGTTCTTTTTAGTTTAGTATTAAAACAGGGAAAGATAAATCAGAAACATCAGCTAAAAATAAGAAAATATACTTTTATTGTTGCAGTTTTCCTGTCTTTAAGGGACAGTGACCCTGCTTGATTCAGTATTAGCTTTCAGATTTGTGCTGCTTTTCTTTTTCCCTCAGCCTACTATTCTTAAACTGCAGGTTATTTTAAGCTTATTGCTTTTAAATTGCAGAGCATTTAAGATTTTTTAGGCATATAGAATTAGCTTGGACAGTATTGAAGGTCACACCATAGAGAACTAAATTATAATGTCAGCTGGGTAGTCTGCATGATAGTCTTTTTATCTAGATCATGTGTCTGATTCTGGTCTTATTAACCAGTGTTTTTTCCTCCCTACACTGGTAATTATACATCAATACTTCAGCAGTGACATTTTAAACCTTTTTCTTGCAAAAATTTTTGTTTGAGAAAACATGAGATTTATTTGGTTACTCTCATCTAGTCAAGCTTAAATGTGCTTCACTCACCATAAATTTTCCTTGAAATTAAGCTTTTGTTTTGTAACACTGTAATAATCATTGACACAGTGATAGATGAACAAAAACACTGGAGGCATAGTCTTCATTTATTACGTGAAGTTTGGGAGAAGATGGATCTGGACAAAGATGCAACTGATCCTAGTGTTGCAATTGCTTTCAATTAATTGTAGCTTTAAAGACTTCTGACATTGTGGTAGCTTGTTAAAACAAAGTTGTACTGTGCTGTTCCTCGTGAGCTGGGAGCACAGAGGTTGGCAGTAAATCTCTGACATTCTCTTTTGCTTTGTTTGTGTTTTTTGTTTGTTTGTTTGTTTTGAAAAGACCCCTGTGTCCTTCTGCTCTGTGTAAATAGAATGATAGGTGATAAGAAACATGCAAGCTGTTGCTGGTAGGGTCTCTCATGGAATTGTGTCCACTTCCACACAGTAACCTGAACCGTGGGTCCAACTCCAGTTATCATGTGCTTACTTGGAGAAGGACTTATAATCACAGTTACGTTTTCCATCACAAAGTTCTTAAGCATTTTCGATTTGTTAGTATTTATAATTTCAATAAGCCAGTTTCAAAGTCTAATTAAAATCTAAATTTTACAATTGGCTACGTCTGTGAATAGCACCTACAATTGTTCAAGAATTACTTGAAGACCAAGGCAATTGGTATTCCAAACAATTGTGTAAAGGTTGAAATCTAGATCCACTGAGAAATCTGTAGAGAAAAAACTGCAGGTAGACTCTCTGCTGCTTCTCTTATGAAAAATTAAAGACAAAACAGAAAATGATATCACATAATTATAAAGAAATAGATCCATTTGTTAACAGTTCTATGGTGACATTTTGTTATTGGCACTAATAACAACATAAACATTTGCATTCAGCTGAGAGCATGCAGTGATATTCACAATGTGGTCAAAAATGTCCCTGTAGAGTTCTCGATGAGAGGAGCATTACACTGAATAAAACCAATCAGGCTTTGGAAGAATGTTATGTTGCTATTGTGTACTTCATTTCCCCCCCTTTTTTTTTTCTAAGGCCTATTCCTCTCTAAAATATTTTCCAGTATTAAATTCTCCCATGGAACTGAAAGCTATCTTCCAGACATATTTCCTAATCTGTATTTTTAAACTGCCTTTCTAAGTACATAAATGCACATGCTACAATTTATTTACTTGTTATTCCTAAAAATTTGAGTAGGCTCTTTGAGCTGAAGTAGAATAAATTCACTAAAGCATCTGCAAAATGAGAAGTGTTTAGTACATGGCTGGCTACTAATAAATCCCAGGAAAAACATACAGAAATTAAATAAGGTATTGATAGAAAAAGGTGTAAGCAGCATCAGTACAATGCAGTAGGTTGGTAAATCTGCTTTGAAATTTAAAGAAAGGGAAGACAGTGGTCCAGCTCCTGAGAAGCAGAGTGGTAGCTGGGCTCTGTGGGTCTGGGGTGGTACATGAGTTTTCCCACAGCAGGTCCAGGTCCCAGCCTCCAGAAAGAACTGGTGTGAAGAGCTGGGAGGTGTGATGTACCTTCACAGCAAAGAACACTCCACCATTGCACTGTGAATGCCGAGTGTTGATAACTCTGAATGTGCACCTATTTTTTATACTATGGGATTCCTTCCACTGAAGATCTTGCAGCTCTGAAAATATTACACGGGCTTTGCAGTAGAAGCTGTCATATGCCAGAAATTCAGCTGAACACTTTTTGGATTTCTCTGTGTCTGAACACCACAGAGATGATATCTGTCACAATTGTACAGCTGCTGCAAGTGGTAATTTTCTAATCAGATGAGGCATAAGAAAAAAAAAAAATCCTTGTTACATAACTTTAAGCTACTGCATTTAACTTCTTTTCATTACCATATGATTATCTTTTCATTCTATAGATGGTATGATAATGTCCAAAGCTGTTTGTGTGTGAAAATTAAGTGAAGTTGTGACATTCCTGCAACAGTCTTACTTCAGTGACCAAAACTACTTAGCACTGGTAAATGTTCATAACAATAAAAGCTGCCTATGCAATGCCCAGTCATCACAAGTTATCTGAAACAGCTGTGACAAAGAGACACTGTACTTTAGGCCTGATAAGAGTTGGTGGCATTAATTTTTTCTCTTTTTTTTCCTAATTGAGATGGTATCTCTTTTCTCTATGTAGTGGTTGAATTTATGGTTCTTGTACCCATTATAGAAAGCAAAAGGTGAAGTTGTGTTCTAGGCCTGTTGTTTTCAATAATCTTTAAGAAGAAGATAGGGAAAGTAGCATTTTAGTGTCAGAAAAGCATTTGTTCATTTGAAGGAGGTCTGAATAAACAAAAAAAGATCTAGCATAGTAGAAGGAACCAGAAGAGCAGATAAAATGTGGAGGAAACAAAGACAATTTTAGTGGGGTCTGAGAGGTGTTTGAATTCTGTAAAAATGGTGCATTACTGTTTGATAAAAATATACTGTTTGATAAAAGAGTTATAAATTATGAACTACTATATCTACATTACAACTATACAGAAATACTGTGTGTTCAATAGTGCCCATCAAGGCCAGTAAAAATAATTTAGGACTACTGAATCTTCAAGCAGTGTGTTAAACAGACCATTGATTTGCTTTATAGTAAGCCAGCTATTAAGAAATCATTAATCTTTTAATAACTGGTGTGGAATTAATGTAAAACATATCTGAGCCTCATCGTGCTGATGTAAAATAAGATTTATTGTAGTTTGTCAGACATTTTCTTCTTTCACACTCCCAAATGTTGAGAAAGATACTTTAACGGAGGAAAGAGATTTTAAGCTTGGATGTTTGGCTCTTTTTGTAGTCATTATTATAGGGTAGTTTTAGTACTTTTTTAGCTCCATCAACTGTCTTACTATACTATGAAAAAATCATGTTTCTTGTTTGAGGAAAAAAACAAGGAAAGAGAGAAGGTGTATCAGTGTATGGGTACGTAAGTTGAGAACAGCTAACAGCCAAAGGGCAGTAACTCAACCAGAAATGGATATTGTAGTGCTCAGAGAGCAATTGCCTTGGCAGTTATTTCCCCTAGGAATGGGATAAAAACACTTCCAAAATACAGACACTTACCTACATGTGCTTCTAACCAGTTTGTGTTTTACCAACCTACTTAATTGCAAATAAAACACAAGTTAAAAGATTAACCTGCTTTATCTTAACCCAACTCTTTTGAGACATGCACATCAATATTCCTTTTCCTTTCAGAAGTATTTGCTGCTGCCTTGAGTCTGTTTCTTTGTTTGCTGCCTAACGTGCACAGCCTATGTGGTGAAGAAAGTATCACATCTGGATACTGGATTTCCAGCCACATAGTGTGGCTGGAAATCCAGTCAAATAGAGATGTGGAATGGGGTGGGAGGGATCAGGAAGCCAGAGGAGCAGCCTCTGTGGGGCCTGCGGTGGTCTGTGCTGGGAGCACGGTGTTGGTGAGCTTCAGTTCCTTGCGTTGCCTTCAATGGAAAATGACCCAACCCATGAGGGAATGGAGATTTAGCAAAGCTCTGATATCTGCTCAAGTGCTGGACTCTGTGTCTGCACTTATTATTGATTGGCCAGTGAAGAAGGCTACTGTAGAGAAATATGGCAGTGAGATGACATTAGATGAAATATCTTTTCAGTTAGGAGTGACCTCATAATTCCCAAATGGTTGTGTGAAGTGGTACTCCAAATGAATTATGTGGGGACATCCTAATGAGTAAGAGTTGTTTTGGATCAAGTTCTAGCCACTACAGAATTTCAAACCTAAAGAGAAATGTCTTTCCTATTGCAATTCACCATGGAAAGACAAAATTGAGAAAGCTGGCTATAGCCAGCTTAATTTATTTGTCTATGGGGTAATAATAATATTTGGCAAATGGGGTTGAATATAACCATGGCATTCAAATGTTTAGGCTGTGTTCAAGACCATGCACATTTTGTCCTTGCTGTAACTTAAGATCATAAAGGGCTCAAAAACATATGTTCATTTCTTGCAGATAAGGCTTGGGGTTTTAAGTACATCTATATTTATTCCTGATGACTTTTAAAAAATTACATTTTCATAGACTGATTAAGCCACTAAGAGTCAAGCACAAATGATTTTCAAGAAATGAGTAAGGTTTTTAGCTAAAAGATTTCTTAGCTTCTGCAAGAGACCTTAAGGGCTGTTTATATACAAGTCACAAGACTAGTGGATATAAAATATAAAAAATATTAGTGAGTACTTTTCTCAGATAGTCTGCAATGTTTTGTCTTCTACAGAGAGCTCTGTGAAGAGAATGACACTTTGTACTGTTCTGTCAGATCTCTGTGACATGGTTCTAACCCTGAGATGGATACAAGTACCTTGAAACTTCTTATGTTTTTAAAAGAAGTAATTTCATAAAATCTGATCTTTATTACATCATGGTGACATAAGGAGGCTTTGTTACCTGTGACTTTTATAAACTCACACAACTAGACAGTTTGAGTGATGCTCAAAGTTTCTCCTTCAAAAGGCTGTAGGAATGAAAAGGTTAAATATAATTTTAAACATGTCACTTTCTAACAAAATACTTCTACCATGGAAAGAAAACATAAAGTAAGCAAAACTTGCTTAATTTGAAGCTTGTAGTGGACTCTGACATGACTATTTCAAATCCTGCCATGCAGACTGGAAGAACTACAGTGTTTTCACAGCAAAATTTTACTTCTACCAGACATGTACCAAATGATGCAGTGTAAAGGAAATCTGATTTACAAATATAGCTTTCCCTGACAGTAAAGACAATGAATGTGGTTTTTTGACATTTAGTCTAGAAATATGCAATGTTTTGTTTGAAATTATTTGCTGCCTGGGATAAATTAATGAGATGCACACTTTTTTCATAAAAACTTCAATGTAGAGAGCTTGAGGAGCACCAGCATTATTTATAAAGATAGGAGATCAAACTGCCTTCAGGCTGGACATTCCCAATACCATTGATGGCTGGAAAAATACTTAGTTCATTGGTGGCTCTTGAGTATCTGGGATATGCCAATAGGGATACTGGTCCTCAGTCCAGGTTTTCCCAGAACAGAAATATATCTAGTAGCTTTTCTGCTTGATAAGGTATTGATGTCATGTTGTTTTCCATAATTCCTTTAACTAAAAGCCCTCTAAAATTAGTGTGTTCAGAGAATTTATTCATATCTGACATCTGGTTTGGTTGGCAAACACCTCTGAGATCACCAAGTCTACCCTTTGATAGGTTAGTGAAAGGTTATGGGCACTTTGATAGTAGTGGAGAATTGGGTCTTTAACACTTTTAGATTTGGAAACTTAAAATAGGTGAAGAGTTTCAACTTGAATAAAGTCACACAGAGGGTATGTGAGATTTATTGGGTACCGCTAAGCAGACAAACTATGCTGGGCTGCACAAACATAGTTCATGTTGTAAGTAATACCACAGAAAACGAGGAGTCTGAATAATAATCAGATTTAGCCCCTTTGACATTTATTTGTGCATTTTTTAGGTGTTAGCTGTGAAGGTGGCTGAGAGCTCAGTGCTGGGGGCCATGGGGGACATTTCTGGCTGCCCTGGGCCCTGCCCTAGGGGGAGCACTGTGCTCTGGTGGGGCTGGCTCCTGCAGCCAGGGCCTGAGTGACACAGGCTGCTGGGCTGGAGCAATGATCACTGCAACTTGTCTAAGCACTGTGAGTGTGACCCTGACTGTCACCGCTTGAGAATGTACCTTAGATTGTCCTTTCACGGCCCTGAATGTTATTTTATTTTACTACCTGAATTTAACTAGCCTGTACTGGCATTTATATATCTTATTTGGTCCAAAGAAATGCTGAGGGGGAAAATACAGATGTGTAGAAATATACCTGGAATTTATGACAGACATTTACATTCTCTGCAGGGATAAGATTATCTTGCTGTAATTACATAGTTCATCAACTGGCCACAGCTCGTGGGGCTTGCCTTGCTTATTGCTGAATGTGGGGACCCGTACATTAATTTTAACTTTGATGATGATTGGCTGTAGTGTTCCCTGTTGTCACTGCAGCCGTGGAGATCAGGCCTGATGATATGCCACAAAATCAGTGACAGTTTGCATACAGACATGGTTTACTCAGGTCTCAGCACTGCCATTCTCAGAAGATGAGGAGGTATTGAACTGTCAAACTGAGACTGAGCAGGTGACAGCTGATGCATTTTAGATCAGCTGCCTTCATGACTGATTTAGTAAACCTAACTGAGAGCAAGCAGGCTTTTTCTTCTTCAATATTATACTCTTTAGAAAAATAAGAAGAAAACGAAGCTGCAAAAATGTGTATTTTTATTTTTAAACACTACCCTTTATTCCTCCTTCTCACTTTGAAACCTTTTAGTGTAAAAATGATAAGGATGCAAGATCTGAGAGGACTTTTTCTATGGAATGAATTGAGGTAGAGAAGTATTTTTATCCTTTCCACAGCTCTGTGGCAATTTAACATCTGACTCTCAGTCAATCACTCTACCTGCTGTCATATATATATATATAGCTTCTTTAAATTTTTAATGCTGAAAATAACATAGACAGCAACAACATGGGGAAACATGCAGTAAATATAACTATGTGTTTCCTTCTCTTCCCTAATTCCTTCCTAATTTGATCACATTGATTAAAAAATGAAGGTACTTCATAGTACAGTAAGTTAACCTAGGATGAAGCCATTTCACAAAACACAGCAAGCTTCTAGTAGGCAATGAATACAATAGTGAGGCAGAAGAAGTGGCATTGTCATTACAAGTTGGTGCTCATAGAGCTGATTGCTCTGCCACATAAGAATTAAATCTTCTCATGTAGGCAGGGAGAAGTTTTCAGTAATTTCTCTTTGATAACACTGAAATTTCAAAGGCCTAACAGAGGTTTTAAGTGGAAAACACTTTCCTGTCCATTACAGATTGTCCTTTTGGCAGAACAACTGCATAGTCACAGAAGAGGGAGAGAAATTTTGTAGATGTCATTTTGTTGGCAGCATCAAGTTGCTCAGAGCATTTTTTGTCTCTTGTGTCTACTGTTATGCAAAAGTAAAGGATATGGGAAGGGATCTCTTCTCTACATCTCTCCTTTTCTCTCTTTTTGACTGAAATATTCCCCTCAGAAAAGCTCTGCTGTTGCTTCTTGTGGTCTTGGGAATGCTCCTTTGTCTGATTTGACTAGCAGGGAATACAGTGCATAATATATACCTTGGATTCAGAATAAAAAAGATTTTTATGTCAAGAGAATTTCCTGCAGTTTTTCTCGAACAGTGAAAAATATAAAGATGAGATGCTAATATGAAGAGTGAGAAGTATATTTCTGAGTTGATAATGCAATACATATATTTGTTTTCTGTGAGCTGTCTTGTTTTTGAGAAATTGTGTTTGGGTTTTTTTTCAGTCTGTTAAATACTGGGAAATTGGATCACTGGAGCAGTGAGTAAACTTTGTGCAAACAATGGCCAGAGGTGTCCAAAACCTTCTGCATTTCTTTTATCTCCCCCACAAAATCCCAAGCTGAAAATGAAAGTATTTATGCAGAAGTCACATAAATAATATTCTTCCTTCATCACCAGTGCAGCTGGGACTGCATTATTTCTGGTGATGACTGACATGTTCTCTCACCTCTTTGTCCTCTCCTCATGAAAATGCTTTGCCGCTCCCGAGGAACGCCGGTGTCGGACAAAGCGCAGAGTCCTGGGCTTTGCCTCTGGGAGGGCTGAGCCAGGGAAGGGCCAGCAAGGAGATGAGCAGAGCTGTGTTGGAGCACATATGCCAGTCACTGGAAGGAAGGTGATGACCCGGGGAGGTGACAGTGCCAAGTCACTGTGTGGCTTAGTCCCAGATGGCACAGTTCTCTAGTGGCTGTTGTTAGTGTCTTCTTGGTGGATTAAAAAGGAGACTGGGGGGAAGTGGTTGTAGCCTGCTTTAGAATTCAGACTTATTTTTATATATACACACATATATACACGTGTATGTATACACACATATATAAAATTAGTACTAAAAGCAATCTTAAAGTCATAAACCCCAAAATACTTAACTATTTCCAGGTAAGTGTGTGCAGGGGGAAAGATGCATTTTTTAAATCTCTGTTATATCTGTATGTTTGAGATATGCCTTACAGTTCTTGCTGCAGGCTGACTTCCCTATATGCTCAAAATTCACTTCAATATTTATTGCAATTTCAGGTTCTATTATTGAATATAGTGACACAAAACGACATTCCAGTAGAATGTTTGCTCCACAGACTCTGGGCTACCAAGTCTGCAATATCCAAAAAGAGCCCTATTTGGATTAAAGAGAGCAATAATGTTGTCAGGGGGATACTTGCAAATTGCATTCTATCAACTCGTGTGATATTTATTTCAACAATATGAAACATGTGTAGATTTGCTTTCTTGGTTTTCCTTTAAATTATTCCAAAATATTCCATTTTTATTTGTAGGTAAAATACCTTTCCCTATCTCTAATGGATTTATTAAAATCCATACTTGATACTGCTGTCCCTATAAACTGTACACTGGTCCCCAAATGCTGCTTGACTGTCACTGCCATTTTTGTGTGAGTTGTGGGGCCAGATACTACAATCCTTACTTTTAAATCAGGATGACAGCCTGAAAGTGGGCTTTAGCCCTCATGGCTTATCCTGATTCAGCATTCCTGCCATCAGGGGAAGGAGATAAACACAGCAGTGAAGTGGGCAGAGGGTGCCTTAATGAGAGTTAGTAATGAGAGGAAGGCATTTTTCACTTTAATGGTGCAATAGAATTTTCCCCCCAATTCACTTTCTTCCTTTACCTCTGTGTATAGTTTGTTACACAGAAATACACACTTGGGATTAAGTTACCTGGAGAGAGGTAGTGCACACCTGGGCTACAAGTACTTGGTTTCCAGGAACAGGCAGAGGCAGAGGTTTATCAAGGGTATGAGGCTCGGGGGGCACGAAATGATGGGGTGAGCTTCCCCTCTTGATGCATTAATTAGCATAACAATTACAATTAGAGAGAATGGCCTGCAGAGACCTTGCTGGTGGCATCAACAGTCCTGAAAGAGAGAAAACAGTGATTTCATCCTTTTCTCTTGTTATTTGTCTTTCTAGACAAAAGCAGCAAGGGAGTGCAGAGCCAAGGGTGTGCTTGAGGGATGGGATAACCCCATCAGATCAAGGTGTTTCCATGGCACTGCTCCCCAGCCCAGGTCCTTATGGGCTTTGTTGGTGGAATATGGACTGCAGACATCCCTTTGCTGAAGGGCAGATGTTTGTGCTGAGGGAAGCTTGCTGAGGGAAAAGGAGAGAGAAGTTCATTGCATTTGCAGAGTGATATATTTAGACCTTGCTCTAAAATTATCAAGTCACTTCAACATCCTTGTATTTTACTCTATAGGCTTGTCATTTTCAACCTTTTTTTTTTTATCTGTGAACCTCTCAACCTTTTCCACTGAAGATACAGATCTCTGTATAGTGAGTTAAAGCCCCACTGACAATCAGCTTGAATTTTTAATGTTTACTTTTCAAGTTTTCCTTACAGACAGATATCCCCAGACCTTGAGTGCTTGGTGGACTATATTGTGAAAATCACTGCCCTGAGGTACCAGTCCCACTGAACTGAGCCTAAAGCTGCTGAAAAGTTGGAGAATTTGGCTATGAAAAAATACCTCTTCTGTTGAAGGAATAGTGGTGTTTTTGATATGGAGAGCTCATACCATTATCTTTGAAAATATTTACATTTTTTCTTTGCAAATTTTAGACAAGCTGAATCTTGGACTGTGGTGTTTGAGAGCCCAGCAGTGAGGGCAGAAAGCCAGGACAGAGATAGATGGGGAAGAGGGGTGTGAGTGATGATTCCTTTGACAAGGTGGTAGTAGCATGTCATAGCCCCTGAAAGGCCAGAAATTCAGGTTTTGCCCTATGATCCATTGGAAAACTAAGCAGATTTTTTTATGAGGAGTTAGAAATTTGTTGAAAGAAATATATTTCAGGAATCAGTGTTTCCTGATTGAAAATGCACTTTGTTAGTCAATGTCACTTAAGCTGAGGTGCAAGCTCAGATGTCCCAGGTATTTTAGCATTGAACCTGGAGTTACTGGCAAAAGGCTGTCTAGAGAAGTAATATGGAAAGGGTAGTAGTGAAATGGAAATGAAGTCTGATGGGATGTGCTGAGCCAATAATTCTAATTATTCAATGAATTTACTTTTAAAATTACTGTAGAATTCTCTCAGAAATAAGGGGCAAATAAAGCCAGCACAGGAATCAGCCAGCTAGGAGAGTATCAGGCTTTTATTTTCATAGTTTAATTTTCTTTGGAGATATTCTTCCTAGGAGAACTTATCAATGAAGACAGCAACTATTTCTTTTTGCCCACAGCCAAAAAATAATCTTTTGTCTGTGCTTATGTCTGGATGTCCCTTCTGGCTGTGAGCCTTCCTTTGAGTGTCTAGGTACGGACAAGTTAGAATTATATGGTGCAAAACACCTGCTTGCTCCAAGATGCTAAACTGCTGCTTAATAGAAAACCTGATGTCTTACTTGTGTAGTTCTCAATATGAATTTACTATTTCTTTGACTCCTGGCTGTGTGTGATGACTTCTGTAATAAGGAGGAATGGCTAAAAATCAATGGAAAGCTGTTTTAAAATTTTCACGCATGAATTGGTATGTGTGCTTGGCATAGATTCTGAAACACAGTCAGAGGAAATTAATGGAAAGAAAAGGATGCTGGCAAGGAGGAGGTGCATCAAAGAAGTTTGGATTAGATTATGCTAGGTAAAGCCTTTTTAAGCAACATGGGAAGCCATTAGTATTTTTTGTTTATTTGTTTTTAAGGAATATTTTTTTCCTGTCTGTACTTAAGCAAATCCTGGAAAACAGAGTAGTGTCAAGCACTTTTAAACTTTTGGGATCTTGAAGAAGAAGCTGGCAGTGATCCATGTGCATTTTATCAGCCAGCTTGTTCCAAAACTCAGGGGTCTACATAGGAAAGAAGATTTGCTTTTTAGTTTTCTGGCAGACAAAGATGGATTGCATCCTTTACATGGCCAAAGGGGGAAGAGAGATTCTGTTTAAGGGGACAATTTATTTGGTTGTCTTTCTTTGACTGGAACATTGCTTTTAGGAGAAGGGGGGAAGCTATGATAGCTGACATAGGCTTCTTGGAAAAACATTATGTTAGAGCCTGCCAAGATGTGGGGAGAGGAATGAGACTGAGATACACAGTGTCATTGCTGCTTCCACACCTAGAAAACGTGAAAGTATTAAAGTGTCTAGCATTTACTATTAGACAACAACTTTTGGAGGTTTGTGCAATGTACAAACCTCCATTTTAGTAATGTGAAATTGAAGTTCCTTTTGCCTCAGAGAAACTACTGCTAACAATATTAACATGAATATTTGTATTTCATAAAGAGAATATTTTGTACATTGATGCCTAAGTTTATGATTGCTCTTTTTTTTTTCTATTTTATGATCCCATAAATTCTGGTCAGGTTTCTTTTAGTTTTTGAAATGTACCTACGATAGTGCAGAAAACAAAAAATATTTTGGCAAGTTACTAACTGCATTTTTGAGTGGTCTATATGTGCTCATGTAAATACACACAGAAAGTGGATATTTGTAGTAACAACTTTTTGCACTCCTAGTCAAACCTTATAATAGAAAGGACTGCAACAAACTATCTGTGGGCTTGGTGAGGAAAGATGGATTTTAACAAAGAATGATGAGAGGAGGAAATAGAAAAGAAGATAAAAGAAAATAGTGAAGAGGAAGGAGAAGCAGATAAACAGAAGCCTACCTGATGGGAGAGTTTAGGTCTTCCAGCAGCCTTAGTGGCATTTCATAAGGATTACATTGTGTTTTAAATATTGCATGATGAAAGGTGTTTCAGCATTTAAGAAGAAACTTTTGGAAATAAAATAATATTGGTATGATACTTCATGTGTTTTCTGCAGAAATTAAATAGCTCCTGATTCACTTGCATAGCACCTTCCTCCACTCATGGGAATAGACCTCAAAAGTTAATTAGTTGGTATTGTGCTTATCAGGAGTGGGAGGAAACTAACTGCAAGTCTCCACAGGGTGCTGGTAGCTCTCCTTTCTCTAGGGATTTCTCTGGTGTTTTATAGGTAGAGGACAAACTTGGCAAAGCCAGGTATGTTTTATGAGAGTAAGAGAGATTATGGCTGTCTTGGTCAGCAGAGGTTGATCTTGTGTTCCTGAATAATTTCCTATCCATGCCCCTAGATGCCAAAGTGAACTGGCAATTCAATAACCGTTGCTGGGCTTCAACTTGCTAGTTAAAGTATAATGGAATACTGGCTAAAATTATTAAATCCAAGTGCAGAGATAATACATGTGTTACATTAAAAGAAAGTACTTGTGTATACACGTAACTTCCTGGGTTTTTTTACTATGTTGCTTGTTTAATGTGTATGACTTTTTTTAAAACAAGGAGAAAAATTCTAGGAAAAAATCTTTGCTGGGTGTTTTTATTATGGGTCTTATATCAAATTGTGGACAGGCTATGGAAATCTTTTCTTTTAGGAAAGTGGAAAAGCCGCAGGAATAGATTGAAAGGAAATCCCATTCTGCTGCTTCTCTCTCATCTGCCAGAATTTGGAGGAGGCCAGTGTTCTCACCACGATGTGTGAGTGCTCAGTGATTTACCAAGACAGAGGGAGACACAGCCCAGCTCAGTTCTTGAAGTGACAGGAGTTATTTGATAGGATGGCCAGTGCCACTGTCCTGTGACAGACAGCTCTGCCCAGTTTCAGTATGCAGAGCAGGCTGAGGAAGTGGCCTGCCATGTCAGTGGGAGCTGGCACAAGCAGCAGAATGAGGTGAAAAATGGAGCTGCTTTGGCCAGGGCTTTGCTCTTCGGTGTGAATGAGCTGTAAGTGCACATGGGGCTGGAGTTTAGTTACCTCTCCCTATTCACATCTCTCTATTCCTTATTGCAAGCTCTGGTTTCAAGGCACAGCTGCAAGACAAAAAAAGAATAAGCAGATTTGTGACATATGACCAAAGACTGATTATTTTGAAATCTTTTCTGAGCAGTACTTGCACAAAGGTACTGTTAATTTATAACATTTTGGGAAAAGACATTCACTGGAGAGAAGTACTGTCAGTAAATATATTTTTAACTTGCAGTCTTAGTCCTTTACTTTTCAGCTCTAGTAAGGACTTTCCCAAATCCCTAGTTACATAGTTCAAAGAGATGAAGCTATTGGATTATTGTCTCTTTCCTGTCAAGGAGCCTACAAAATTCTCTCTAGAGCCTGAGTGTAGAGGCTATTAAATAGAGTGTTTTGGTGGTGCACTTTACAGCATATGTACACAGCACATGTGAATGCAGTTGTTGAAAACTATGTTTAAGACAGAAATTCTTTCCATGGTAGAAGAGTATCTTAGGCTGTAGGCCACATTTGATTTAGTTAGGTTTCCTGAGGAAAGTTTTTCCACATCTCTTCATCCTAGCCATCTAACTGTTCTTAAAGTTAGAAAAAAAGAACTTGGCTACCAAGCAAATTTTCCTACCTTCTTCTTGATCAGAGTTTCTTCTGCAGACAAGGAAACAGAACCAATACAAATAACTGTGAATTCAGGCCATCCAGGCCACTGATCAGCACTGCTTTGCACAGGGCATGGTACAATTGTCCAGCAAGGATAATCTCTCCACAGCTTTTACAAATACATAAAAATAATGCATATATAAAATATAAAATACTTATATTTATTTACTAAACCTAAATTCCTATATTGTGTCTACACACAAATGAAATGTGTCAGGCAGCCCTTGTAATAAGCAGTAAGTTCATGTCCAATTCACAGAATTTTTTGTATCTAATGACAAATTTTTCAAATCCCTTAACTGGGAAAATAAACTTATAAATTCAAGTGGTTTATGTAAGAGAAGATAAATACCAATCAAATGTAAAGTTGAAATGTGTAAAATGTTTTATTTCATGAATCCATGGAGAACATTTATTGCTGCCAGCATCAACGAATCACGAGCTTTAAGTGAGGCCTGAAGGGAGGTTATCAGGCTAGTACTACATCAGTTAGATTGGCAAAAATACTTCTAACTACATAAGCTATTAAAGGAAATTATTAAATTTGGAGTCATGGAACATTGGAACTTTGATATGACACTTTACTACCAAGTTCCTGGATTTACTAGGCTTCCAAATTTTCAGTGAGTTTAAATAGAGATATTACATGGCAAAGGAAATCATAAAATGCAGGAGTAATGAAATAGCTTTAATTTTTTCTCATTTGATTACAATTTCTTTTCTGTTTCTACTTCCTTCCCAAATAGCAAAAGAAAAACATATTTTCAGGTAACATTTTCTACGGATACAGCATTGAGAGATCAGATTGTGCATTAAAAGATTTTAGCATTGGTGTTATTGCTGAAAAGTGACCCAAAGAAATGTGAAACAGGAATTTTTTTCTTGTGATGGCTTGTCTACCATGACAACATATAAAGCAAATGAGAACAATTTTGTTTTTTCTTTTCAAAATGAAATATCTCCCTCTGAGAACACAGAGAAAAGATTGGCTATGTCCCCAGACTTTAAATGAGAAACAAGGATGATTAATCTCTTAAAAAAAGTCTCATTCTTTGAATAACATATTGATTTTCAGTTAAAGAGCTGTTGAATAAAAGTCTGAACACTTTCAAAAATTTCAACATTATTTTTAAATTTTAAGTAATCTAACGTTATGCTGGCTGTTATAATTGGATTGCCTGTCTTGAGTTTTCTAGGAAGAGCATAAGAGACAAGAATAATTTTTCTGATATGATAAAAGATATAACTGCCTATCACATGGCTTAATCCACTTTTGTCTGCCAGATTATGTGTAAAAACAAAAACTACTTTAAAAGAAAAAGCATTTTATAATATTTGTACTTTCTTTAAATTTTTCTTTGAGAACAATATATACCTCCAGTAAATTCCTCATCCCATGTTGTGTTGTGCAACCATCTGCTTCTCTGATAAGCTATGATGAATTTGGAATAATGCCACTTTTTTCATTGGAATTTTAATTCAAATGATAAGGCAATTTTGCCTTTATTATGTATATCACTTGATTTTTATGTATGTATGTTAGGGACTCATCTGATGGTCTCTTTTTGTGTTTACTGGATACGTTGTGTGACATTTATTAATGGTAGAATATATTATGAATTCTAGCATTATTTTGCAAACTGCCCACTCCTGTGTTATAAAGGCAAGTATTAAAGCTCAGAATATTCAGTAGTGGGTGGAGTCAGAAAGATCAAACTGATAGTAGCAAAGCACCTGGTGCCCTGAGAGTAGGGGAGCAACAGGGAGCAGAGAAATGGTAACACAGGGCTTAGAGCTTGGAGATCTCTGCTGGCATCCAGTGATCTTTCAGTATAGGACAAGCTTTTTCCATCAATGAGCTGCCAGATAGGATATACATTTACATACATTTACAGAGGGTGGATTTGTTCTGAACTCATGCCAGCACAAGGTCTTGTTGTTGTTGTTGTTGTTGTTTGTTTTGTTTTGTTTTGTTTGTTTTTTCCATTCAATACAGTTCTGAGTTGGGATGCAATTAAGCTAGTCTAAGAATGCCTTTAGCAGTATGAACATGACTTATAGACACATTATCATATAGTCTATCTACTTCAAACTATGCAGAGTTCTTTAGCAAGCCTTGGAAACAGCTTCTACTGCTACCTCAAACTTCAGTTTTGTGGCTTTTACAGTTGCACCCTACATTTTCCTTCCATCTTACCTCAAGAAGTCTCAATCACCTATAAATATTTTGGGAGTAGAGAACAAGTGTGCAAGGAAGAACATGGCAAGAAAAGAGAGGTCTGGTGACTTGGCCTCTGGCATTTCCTTTATCAGAGCTTCTCTCCCCATCTCCATTGTGTTGTTGAACATTCTTAACTTCTTGATGCTTGCAACAAGGAGCATTTCTCTTGCATTTGTTCCTTTCTAGAATTCCTCTGGACCCAAGCTTGTGGACCTGTTTATGTGAAAGATGAATGTAACTACATCACTGTTGTCTTCAGAATCAGATTTTCTACTTTTCCATACCTGAAAGGGGTGAAGATAGAAATCATCACCTGAATCCACAGAAGAGCTATTTATACATGCTTAACTTTGTAGCGAGTACACTCCAAGAATATTAAGTGGGGTAAAATATTTAATCCAATCAAGAATTAGATTAAAAAAATGCCTAGAGAATTTGAAACTCAAAGTAGCATGTCTATATCATTTACTGGATGCTTTCTAAAATTGCTTTTTCTAAATGTGTCTAATCAACCTGTCTACTTTGGACACTTGTCCTTTTTTTTCATATATGACGTGATACACACAGTGAAAAATCTGTCCTCTTCTTCCTAGAGGCCTTAAAAATTTATCAGTGGGACAAGAAAACCAGATGGAAAGAGGTAGATGGAACAGTACAAAGAAAATGTGGAAGGGCATTCTAGGACAAGGCATATTGTGTCCAATAGTTTTGTTTTGCTTTGTTTACATAAACTTTTCTAGTTCCAGATTCTGTTTTCAGGAAATTTTAATGCTTAATGTGATTATTTACAGATGATCTTTTATTTAATTTCATGCATTTTCTTTCTCTGGCAAGGTTTATAGTGGAAAGTGCTGCTGTACTTCTTTTGAAATCCTGCTTCTTCAGACTCACTTTCCTCTTCCCATCTTGATGGAAACATAAATGTATCTCACTGAATGTTACTTAAATAGTAATTGACCTTTATCCCTGTGACCCCCCTTTCTGATAGTGACCACATTTAGGCCCATTGTGAAACCTTTTTGAACTGATTATGTGGTTCCAATCAGTACTGTGCTGAACTGCACAGAGTGCCAGCTGATGGAATAGCCGTGGTATAGAGGTCAATTCTCATGTCATTGACAGCAGCTACACACAGGCAGGAGAGGTTGGTTTGGCCCTTCATGATGAATTTGGGTTATTTCTTATTTTTCTCTTTCAACTTTCATCTTTTTGTTTGAGACTCTACCTGTTTCCAGATGCTTTTTATATTCAGTACAAGTTCTTGCTGCGATCATCTCACTCTGAATGTCTCTTGCTGAATGAGACTTCAGTAACAGCTATATCTTTTTACAATTTAAATGTGAATTTTAGCCTTGGTTAAGCAAGAAATTAATTCTGGCCCGCCTTCTGCACCAAACCTGACAAATGAATGGCTATTAACTCTGGTTTATTAAACCCCCAAAAGCTTTTCCGTAGCTTCTGGGAGCTGACCTGAAACTTCCTTTACAAAAGGGAATGAAAAGAAAATCAGAAGCTGAAGATAAGTTTTTTGGCTTTTGAATTTTTTTTTGCAGGAGGCATGTGAGTAGAGGGGAAAGCAGTATGTAAATATCAGAATATTCTTTCTTATTTGTTTGTTTGTTTGTTTGTTTTTTAATTTCCTCAGGTTTCTGGCAGTAGGACTCACTACTGTCTGTATGTCAAAGTCAGTTTGCTGGTTGTGGGTAGTCTTCCCCTCAGGCCTGTGTTTAACACAGCAAACTTTTGTTTTTAGGGTGTTGTTTTTTTTGTTTGGTGAGGGTATTCTTCCATGTCACTCTCTGTAGCTGGCATAATTTTCCATGTATATTTTGTTTTTTACTGTTGGACATATATTTAAGAGAGCAAACAAGCAAACCCTCTTCCAAAGACAAGTAAATAAGTGTTCCAGAGCCCCAAGACCTGCAGCTGGACATTCTGGCTTTCTGGGCTCAGCACCCCTATGGGTGTGAGCACCTTCTCTTCTAACTGGGTGCTCTGGCTTTGTCTGCCTGGAACCAACTCCTTGGCTCTTGTGAACTGATGGTCTGTCCTGCAGGTTCCTTCCTTCTACCGCTTTGCCTCTTTATTATTGCAAGAATTGCTGTGCTACTCTGGATATAACTGGAAATTCTATTTGTTTTGAGGGCAGAGTAACCCACATCTAAGGTAGATGCATCCTCTACAGGCAGACTAATACAGCAGTGATATTTAACAGATATCAAGATAATTGACTGATGCAATTAATTATAGACAGAAATAGGTAGAGACAAATAAAATATATACTTCAAATCTGTCAGGTGTGTTTAACACTAGGATTACTCATCAAAGAAGAGTGGGAATTGTTTTGGGGTGTTTGAGCAGTGCCAATCTGTATTGTCTAGTTGCTGTTTTTATCTATTTGCTAAGCCTTTTACACAGAGATGTTAACTTTTCTCTTTATTTATTAAACATTTGGTTATCCCTATCTAACACTGGTACACTGTAAAACCTTCTGTATACAAGGTGAGATGGGTGTGCTGATTGAAGGCCTAAAGATTGACTGAGCTGGAGCATTCTCAAGGCTTCAAGAAAGGTTTTTACTTGACGTGCTTTCCCGCAGGAGTTCACATTTGCTGTTTTATCTCTGGGAGTGAGCTTAGTGACAGACACACACGGAGAGTCAGGGAGAAATGCCATGGGAGCTACTTAACGGCATTCAGATGCAGAGATGGCATTTGATTCCCAGGTTTCTTTGCTGCAGCCTCTTTATAAGAAATCTAAATCAGGAAACTCTATGGGGTATCAGGAAAGTAGACATCTGATCTGTGCTCTCACACTATTAAAAAAACAGAGTCCTGCTTCTGAAACAATAAATCTAAAGGTTATTTTGGAATAGCTCCTGTTTTGGTGGAGTCTGTGAAGTGGCAGAATTGCAGGTGTGTGGACACACCACCATACATGGTAGAAACACAAGAGTTCTCTGACAAGGTGTTAACAGGTTGCCTGACATACTCATGGTAGCTGCTTTCATTTAATGTGGGAATTGTGTTAGTCTAATTCCTACATGTTGTTCAGGTAAAATGTTCTGGATGTGTTTAAAAGCAAGTGCCAGTCTTTTGAAACAGTTCCCAGTACCTGCGTTATAGACATCAAATATTCTTTTAGAGATAGCAGAGCTTGAAATATTTCTTTTGCATTTTAGTTTTTATGCATTCATTTAAATTTATATTTATAAATATCTGGAAGTGAGTAATTGAAACTCGTCAGCAGTCCTTTTTTCTTTTCCTTTAGATATCTAGAGGCTGAAAAACATAAAATGTCTACCTGTGAGTAGACATGCTAATGTTATATTGAAACTTTGCATCTCATTCAATGGAAAGGTAACTTTTTTGTAATTCTTTTGGTGAAATTCATAAAGTGACCAAAAATAAACATAAAAGCAAATGACTAGATGGCAAAAGTGATAAAAATGTAAGCACTGCAGCTGTAAGATAATGCACTCCTGATGCTAGAACTGTGAACTGATGAAGTTTGAAATAATTCCATTTTACATAATATTTTTAAATTCTCATCTAACACAATTGATTTAAATGTGGAAATTTTAAAATACAAAGAATTAACCTCACCTTCCGTACAAGATGCTTAAGGTTAAAAATAATAGAAACATAAATCTTGTGTAGGTCTTATTAGAAAAGAAATATCTGCACTATCTCAGTTAGATTTCTTTCAACCAAAACTCCTATTCTGAAATGCTACTATTCTGACAGTGTGACAAATTGCTGGAACAAATGCTAAATAGTTAAATGGACAAGTGATGGATGGCCTCATAAGCCTTGCAGGGCAGCCTGTGTAAGATACTAATTGGTTCTGTGGAACTGGTTTTGGTCAATAAATTCACTTGAGATTCTTTTTTTTTGTATGTGTGTGTTAGATATCTTTAAAGAATGCAGTCTTGTAGGTGACAAACCACTTGCAATGTATTAGGCCACCAACAACTTTATTTTGTCTGCTCTACCATCTACCTTCCTTCAAGGATATAACCTACTAAAAATCTATTATTGATGCACTGCTGTCTCTCAAATGCTTCTGAATTATGAGCTTATTTGGAAGCCTCCAGAATTTTCTGATGCTAAAAAATGTCCACATTAAGTTTCCCACAGTGTTTGCAATTGCTCTTTTTTTTTTCTTTTCCTTCCTCTGGAATAGGTTCTGCCACCATTGTTCACTTTGAGCAATATGTTCTACTGTGGAGAGTCTAAATATTAGTGTACTCCCCTAGTAAAAAATATTGCCAAGGTGAGTAAAGGCAACCAGACTCTGGACTTTGAGATCCATGTTAGGAAAGAGCTGAGCCACCAATCCTTGGCCTGAACTTGGAGATAAGGCAGCAGCTGCAGAGGGGTTTTCAGGATTCTCACTTTGAGTTTAGGCCCTAGCTGTTCCCTGTTCTGCATTCCCTGCAATTCCCTGAGCTGTCCTGGCTGGGCTGTGGCATGGGCAGGGCAGTTCATCGTGTCTGTGCACACACAGAGCAGCCCTGGCCTGGCAGGGGTGCCAGGCTGAGCTGCAGCTTTCACCTGAGCTCCAGAGGGCTGGAGTGCCAGGGGAGGCTTCCCACACCATGGTGGCTGAGCCCCAGCCCCACCAGGCTGGTGCCTCAGCCTGTCTGCATCCCCATAGCAGGGTGTCTCATGTGTGGAGCTGAAGCCTAGATCCCAATAAACCTCTCCAGAGGAAAAGCTGCTTGGGGGAAATTCAGGCAAAGCAGTCAAGCTCACACAACTACACACGCTACGAGGCTGTGTCTGTGCTGTGCCACGGCTGGGATGCAGGGTGCTGGCTGAGGTGAGGAGCACAGCAGAGCAGAGATGCTGTCACAGGCCAAATCCCAGCTCTTCCACTGCTCCAAGAGTTCGTTGCTACTGTTCTTGTCCTGGGTGGATCAGCTGAAGGGTTGAAAGAGCTCATCCTCTTGTTTTCCCAGCAATGAGTGGTTGGTTCCTGATGGCTCCCACCCACAGCCTGGCTGCTGCAAATCCCGTGGGAGACACCTGCACTGCCCCTGCTCCGCTCCTGGCTCCTGCTGTGCCCGTGCTGTGCCCCTTCTCTGCTCCCTCTGTGCCCGTGCTGTGCCTGTGCTCTGCTCCTGCTCTGCACAGCCCATCCTGAGACCTGCTGTCTAGACATCATTTCCAGGCATTAAAAAGACAAGCCCTGAAGCAATTACCTTTCAAGTCCTTCAGTCCTTTGTCGAATTTGGCCCAAAGTGATTTCAGGGGAAATAAGAGATGTAGAGTTTGTTCTTGGTTTCTTTTGTTTTGGGTTCTTATTTTTTTATTACCTTTTTTTCCCCCTCTCAGGTTGGTTTATTTATTTGTTGGGTGATTTATTTAAAAAAAATTTTGTTAGTGCTAAGTAGAATTTGTTTTTCATGGATGCTAAAAAAATCCAAAGAGAATCAATGCCAGCCTCAATAAGTGAGCCAGGGAAGCAGAAGGATTGAGATGGTTTCACAGTATTTTCCCAGTAGCAATTTCCTGGTTTATAAAGTAGGATAGGTTAATTCTAAAAACATCAGGATTTCGAAGGCTAATCTTTGAGAAAAAGGAAAAGTCTGAAATTAATTTAGAGTTTAAATACTGCCAAACTTAAACATACATTGTCTTTGTTTGCTTTGCATTCTTGCTCATGCTGGCATATATGAGATGCTCCATAACAAACCCCTATATTTTAGCTGATGTATATTTAAACCAAATTTGACTGCTAACACTTACTAGCTACCTTAGCAGCAAAAAAAGATGTTTCCAGAATGATCCTAAGTTTAATATATATAAATGTCAAGAAAACTTTCCAGGAACTAAAAAGTGTGCAACTGCTTTTTTCAGTTCAGTGCAGTATAGTCAAGCCTTGTAGAATGCATCTTTAACTGGAAGGTGAATGTGTTACTTTGAGAGGCCATGAAGACAAAGCTCCATAGGCTCATTGTAAAATTTTTGGGAAGAGGTAGATGTCTCAAGGAGAACTTGCTGCTTGTGACATACAACCCAGACCCTGCTCCCCAGTATGAGAAAAACATGATTGTCACTATGGAAAAGTACATTCAAGTGATTATATGACAAAACAACTAATAGTTTTTTTCTTAAATCCTAATACATGATTGGATTTTATGAGCAAGCTACCCTCAAAACAGGCCTAGTGGCAGTGAATTTTGTATAAATTATCTGTATGGTAGCTTCCTTATGCAGGTTAGTTAATTTAGGTATGCAACAAGCTGAATGTATCTGTTGTTGATGCAAACAAGCAAGAGCTGTATTAGAGGAGTTCAGGGCTGTCCTGTTAGGGAAGCCTGCTGGATTCGTAGCCATCTGAGAATCAAGACATAAATACAATCTATTTTCTTATATTTAATCAGATTGTGTGGTTCCCCAGAAAAGGCTCACAGGTCCCTCTGGAGAGAATTTATAATTAGTATTTTAGTTTATTAATACAAAGGATTGTGACTATACACAAAATAGAACAAACAAATGTTATGCAATATCTGATACCCAGATCTCTATTTACGCTTGTGTAAAAGCCCAAGGCTCACTTAAGACATTGAGCAGTAAAGTTTAACTACTGAATTGACCAAAGATGATAGACTAGAAATATTCTTTGTAAACAAGATAATTTTTATTAAATCATTAACTTTTTTTTTTGTTTAAAGTTAATTTTAAACTTAGGACTGTACATGTTGTGTTCTGTAAGACAAAAAACGCTGCTACAGGTAACCTAACAATCTGCAAGGGAGGCTGTGCCAAGAAAAGAGACCTTGCAGCACAGAGCACTCTAGTTAATGGTCATCAGGCCATAGATTAATTGTGGTGAAGCAGAATTTCAGGCTTAAATACCTACATTTTTTTGCTTGTAAATCAACTGGAAGTGAGAGTCTTATGCCCATTTGGATATTGGAAATCTTTGCTTTGAATTCAGCAGATAAACGTAGATGTTGCAAGTGTAAAGTACATAATTTGGTATAAAGAACTTGTAAATACTATGTGTGTCTAAAAATCATGATGCACATCCCAAGAGGCTTTCAGTTCCTGTAGAAACTTCTTAATCACCTCAGAAAGGAAGGGTAAACTGTAGCTTAGGTACAGTTGGCAAAGAAACTGCTCTAAAATCTTCTCTCATTTTCCAAAGTTTCCTGGCTAGGCTTGAACTTCAAAACTTAAGCAGTGGTAAATTATGATTTTGCTTCCAAATAGCTTATGAAACAAACTCGTAGGTGATGAGCTGATATGTTTGTCACACTTGTATACTTAGGTAGCCATGTGTTTATAAAGTGTTGTGTCACATCTGTGGGAGACACTGCAGCTGTTCATAACTTTGACTGTAAGAAATCTGCTGACCTTAACAATTTCAAGTTATTGCTTAACCTTTCTGAAAGATTTTTTTTTAAGTTTATGAAAATATCTTTTTTCAGAAAACCTGGGCGTGTGATGTTAGAAGAGAAAGTAAAGAGATTGAAAGGATAAAACTGCTGAATGTCAAACTCACAAGGACTTGCTGAAATTTAGGACAAAATCCAAATTCAGGTAATTTCTTATGTTACCATCTGTTCTGTTCACAAGTATCTTTTATATACTATAAATATACCATACCGTAACAGCTTCCCAGCTGTGAAGAACCCATTTGCCCGACTATTCTTGTAATTCCTCCATAAAACTTTGGTTTCGAAGTTGGCTATCTGCCTAGATGCCAGTGCAATAGACATTAATAAAATATAATATAAAGGATAAATTAAAGCATCTGCTAAAATTAATATGAAAATGTTCTGTTTGGGATAGCAGGAAGTACAATAGCATGGAGAAACTGAGCAGTCTGAATTGAAAATCACAATTTTGAGCTATGAAGATAATGAAGGAGGCACTTGGGAGCTGGTCCAGCAAGTGCTTGAATTCATACAGTGTTCAACTCTAAGCCTGTGAGTAACCCCATTCTTGGCTTATGTGCACATAAACCCAACAGTGAGTGTGTTATGTGACAGAAACAGTTTTTACATCCTGCTGCAGCTATAGAGTTATGGAAGATTCATTTTACTGTTGAGGATATAAGCCTTAGCAGGTGCAGCTTTAGTGGAAAGGTAAGGCTGTGTTTCCCTCTTTGTCATCACTGTGCTCTGTGTGTATGCTGGGCTGCAGCTCAGAACTGTAACCACACAGCCCCCAAAGCTCAGTCTGGGCTACATCTACTCCTCCTGACAGAGAAGCCAAAGGGCCAAAGGCCTCCTGCCAGACCCAAGTGGTGGATTTCCTGCAGGTTGAGAGAGTTTGCAGAAAATGAGTGTACTGTGCTTTTAATTCAGGCAGCATATGGTATCTACACTTATGCTCATCCAGCAACAGGAGCCTGGCTTGGGCTAAGCATAAGGAAACTTAGGGAGGTGATTAGTGCAAGTACACCTTGTTAGTTACAGCTACTTTGTGGATAGACAGGAAAAAATGTTCAAATTCCTGTTTGTTAGTCAATTACTTGAATTCTTCTACACTGTCTCTTAGACCTGTGTTATCAATCCCTTAAATTGGCTCAGGAAAATCAATCTTCACTTTCTTCATCAGCTACATAGTCTGTGCCTCAGTAACTGAAATAAAACCAGGTTGGTGTTATGTAATTTCTAGCATTAAAAATGAGCAATTCTGATTCAGCCTGTTCTGAGGCTTAGCTGGGGTTTTAAGGCTTGTAGCATGTTCCCTGAGCACTATTGTCAGCCCTGGATTGTTTGTGTCTCCTGTCCTGTACAGTGTGCTTTATAAACTGGGCACTGGTTCTGGGTTGCTTTCTAGTATGTCTCAATATCAGAGTCCATTTCATTACATTATTTTAGAAATCTGCTGCGGTTATGACCTAATAATCACTTTGCACTCATTTCTTGGCCTTCTGGAAACAGGGATTAACCTTCTCTAGAGTTTTTGATCTAGCTAGTCATGGAATCTGATTAATTTCTGCTGCTGGTAACAGGCTCTGAATTTTGTGAAGTTTGCCTTCCAGTGGCAGACCCCAATCTGTGGCGAGTCCAGCTTGGTGTCACTGTCTCCAGCACTGTCCTGTGCAGCAGCAGGGGCTCTGTAACACTGCAGTCCCTTGGGTGCACTTGGCTGCTTGCACAAGTCAGTGCCTGGGCAGCTGCAGGTGCCCCCTCAGCACAGAGCTGGAGGGCCTGGCTGGGCAGGGCACAGCAGCTGTCTCTGGGCTCTGCCAGCAATGATTTTCACATGGGGGCTGCTGCTGGGCCACCTCCTGGAGCACCCTGCATCTCTGACACGGGGAGAAAGGGCCCTGCTTATGCTTTTCTGTGCTTGCTGGCTGCTCATTCTCAGACCTCTGGCTATTCCTCTTATGCAGCTGAATGTGAAAAGTATCTCAAGGGTTTCTCTGTGTATCAAATCTAAAAAGAGCACATCGTGCCTCTAATTATGATCTGAAGGTTTCTTTTCATTTGCTTTTATCTGTACATTTTCTTACTGCCTCCTTATCCCTTGAAAACAAACTGGGTCCCTCTGAGATGCACAGAATATTTCATGTAGGAAACATCAGTTGTGTATATTTAGTTCTAATTCAAAATATTCAGAACTTAATCAGTTCTTTACAAAAGGCATGTGGGAACTTGGTGGATACTCTGCTTATACATGTACAGTTAGAAGCATACCTTAGGAGCTATCAGGTATGTAAGTACATCTGTACATACATAGACATGCATGTACTTATTTTTTTAGTCCTTCCCTTTTCAGCAGCCTACTTATGTACTCGATATCATCATGGGGAAAGGTTCATGGAGGAATGTTGATGAAGACCAAAGGTGGAGATAGCTGTAAAAAAGAAAAAAACAATGGAAACCAAAATAGTAAAAAAAAAAAAAAGATGCAAGAAGCTGAAGACTCATATGTAAAATAGGAAAGACCGCTGTGAAAAGTAGCTATTTTTTTATAATTTTTTATGCTATGGATAACTTTAAAAGTTATTAGGAGAGTATTGAGGTGTGTTCAGGGAGCCTTTTACCTCAGATAACATAACTTTTACTATGATTGTATACTGCAGTGGCACTTGGTACCACTGCATGAGTTAAGGGTCTGTGAGGAACATTTCTGCTATAAATCTGGAAGATTAAATCTGTGTCTTCTCATATTGCATCACCCTGAAACCTGACAAGTTGTCAGTGGAGAGGCAATTATTTCTACCAAAACATGGAGAAGATAACATACATTTCTAAGGTATGTAGAAATTATGAAATCCATGAAAATATATGGATTTAGGAGAAAGTGATGAGGTTTGTTGGGATTCTTTGTTTTAGTTTGCCCCAACTATAAAATTTGCGTGTTGAAACTATAGAAGTGATCTTTTTCTTGCTGGTAGTTGACAATGAGGTTTAGTTGTGCTTTCAGTTTTCAGGGGTGAGGGAGAGGGAATGACACAGTTGAAGCCTGAAGAGAGATGAAAACAAACCCCAACCCAACAAACCAGTGAGGCTGGCGAGAAAATACTGTTCTATCCTATGAAAGGGAGATGATAATATTTCCAGTTTGTTGTTGATTTTGAGAGCAGCTGGTGTTAGGGGAAGAGGCTGTGTTTCCCAGCAATGACTCACTGGATCTCAGGAGCAGCAGGGAGAGCGGGTGTGAGCAGAGCCAGGAGCGGGTGTCAGCGCTGGGACACCAAGGTTCTTACCAGGTTGTGGATTGTTATTTTTGCTTTGCAAATGCCCCAAAAAGTGAGAATTTTGGAAGGGTAAGACAAAGACTAGGGAGCCAGGGGAGCAGAGACAATGTTTGGAGAGGCAAAAGGAGTCTGTGAAGAAGAGTGAAGGCACCCTTCAAGTTATAGTAGCACAATGCATCATCAGTGAAAAGTAGAGAAGTATAGAACAGCATAACCAATGGAGAGAGTAAATGACCTGCAAAATTCAGATTACCCTGTATTTCAGGATACTTGCTTGTGTGAAGAAAGCCAAGTGGCCTTGGAAAAGTTAAAAACTTTTAGTTCCTTATTGTGAATTAGCTTAAGCAATGCTGGTTATTGAAAATGGATGAAACAGTTTTCTTATTAAAAATCTTCAAGGTAAAAATTTCTTTCTCTCTGCCTTGCTGTGAAATTGAATTTTAACCTTTCCTATCTGCTTTGCTTAAAAAATGGAGGAAATGAACCTGGATTATGTCCCAGCAGTGCACTTATTTGGAAAGATGTGGGAGTTTGATTCACATTACCATAGTGTAGGTGTCTCATTTACTGGCTTGGAGCTACAGTGCTTTCTTCACAGACCTCTGCTGAGTGACTAAGTCTAATTCTTAGGACATGGAAGAGCCAAGTTCAGTTCTCTGCTCTATTATTCTTCTGTCTCTCCTCTGGCCTTATACACCTTGCCCTAACATTGGACTCTGTCTCAGTAATCCTGTTATAATATTTTCGCTTATTGTTGGTCCACAAAATAGAAATTTGACTGAGAGTTGGAGACAGCAACTGAATTGTCCATGTCTTGTATAACTGCAGAGGGCCCCAGAGATACTGACCAACATGGCAAGTGATTCATAGTGTTCTGAGAAATATTCTGGTTTTAATCAGAAATCTGTATGCCTGCCCAATATACGTTGCAATTTTGATAGCTTTCAGGGATGCATTTAGCTCAGTCAGTATGTTTTTGGGGACCCTAAATTAAGACTGCAACTACTCATGTACAATTCAGAGAATTATCGAAGGAATTTGTAACATTTGTTTTCTTTCTTAAATCAGAAGAATTAAACAGAACCATGAATCAGTAAGAAAAATGTCTTCATTATTTATGGATAGAACCTTTATTTCTCACAATCAGATACGACTTAGACCATTATGTTGCTAAAGTGTGTGAGACAGTGAAAGCAGACCCCCTGTGGTCTGTGCTGAGTGGATGGGAAGCAGGAGCAGTTTTGAGGTGACAGATGGCAGAGCCACGGTGGTGAGGTCAGGATCAACCCTGCTGCACTGGCTATTGTGTCTGTATGCATCCTGAAATCATGAAACTATTTTCTCTGGTTCCTCTACCTTGTTCCATCAGCATTTATTTCCCTGAAGAAGAGTGGTGAGCAGCCTAACAGAATGAGGGGACAAAGCATGCAGTTATGAAGTCATGTCTCAGAGAGGCTGCTGGGGTTTGTGGGCACCTGGGGAAGGTGCACAAGGATGTTCATCCAAGGAGGTGCAGACACATTCAGGAGGTTGATGAATATGACAGCTGATACTTGTTTGCTTAACAGCAGGGACCTTCTTTGCTAGCTTCATCACTAGTGGAGAAGTGTTTCATACATGTGGCATGTAGTATAAACACCAGATTGCCTCCCATCCTGCCAAATTCCCAGGACACAGTGCCTGTGAAGTTGCTCTGAGTGCACTGAGCAATCATGGTGGCGTTTGCTATGTTAGCATTTTTTCCTGGGGCGTGAACATGCTGAAACAGGAGTAGGGCATTAACAGCTCAGTGTCACAGGGAGATGGCCACTGTTAGCATGATCTCACACCCTGCAGAAAGTAACACTGATCTCAATAGCACTTAAAAGAGTGCCCATCATAATTAATGAGGCTGTTAACCTCCTTCTTGGAGGATGGCTGAGGGCCACAGACTCCTTCTCATGAGGTGACCACAGCTAGTAGGAAGAAAACAGAAATAATTGCTAAATTTTTAATTTTGTGGCTATTAAGAGCTTTTGTATACTTGGCAATTAATCAGCTCATATAATGGATTTGCTCCATATTTCCGATTGATTCATTTCCTCCAATTCCCAGATCAGTAGACTACGGCTACTGAGATCTTCTGACTACATAAGCTGTTTTTTGATGTACAATTTTTTGTAATTAACTCTTTAACCTCAGTGGCCTTCCAAGATTGCTTCTTGCTGTTCCTGTATTATTTCCCAAGAGTCTTACTTTTGCACATCTTTCCTACCATTTTCTCCAAGGTTAGTATTTGTCAGCGGTTCCTACTTTTGCAGAGAGCTGTTATATGTTATATGCATTTGCACTCTTGTAGGTAGCATTACCTCCCCTTTCACTTCAACATTGCTTTATATTCCTGGGCTACCTGGCAATCCAAAGGAAGTCATTATAAGAAATAAGAGCTCATCCACAAATCCTTTTGTGTTTTCTCTTTTTTGAAATGCCTCTTGACAATAAAGTTGAATTCATATCATAATTTGAGTTTAAAATTCAGTTACCAAATAGATGTTCCTAAAATAAAAATGGCTGTTGGAAAACATTTTCTCTTCCTATAATTCTTAGCAGTGAAACATCTGAAAGTGATAAAAAAGTGGAAATGGGAAAGCTGGAACTCTGTAGCAGTAGAAACAAAGGATACACAGCAGAAGTTTGAATTCTTTCTGTTTTGGTGTGCTAACATTTCTGATTTTAACAGTTAATTGCTCCTGTACCTTTAACTCTTTGCAAGCCATTGATTTTAGGTATTTATTACAATGGGGACAATCCATTGCTTAGTATAAAAGGTATGAGGGAAATACTTTATTGCCTTTTATTAGTGGTCTCTTTCTATGCACAAAAAAATTATACAAGTTACCTTGCTTAAAAACCTCTTTTACAGGGACTTTCCAGGCAGGTTGAGCAGCAACTTCTAAAAAGTGACAATGTTGCTATGATGTCTATTTTCTAAACAAGGCTCTTGCAGTATAGACATCAAGTTATTGACTTGGAGAGGAAGCTGGTAAGATGGGAAAAAATTCATTATCTTATTCTTGTATAGCTAGAAAAAAAAAAACCCAAAAAAGCAACAACAACAAAAATAGTAGTCCTCTAACTTACACCCAGTGAAATCATACAGGGTTGTCTTGAGATGCACAAAGGTTTTCCACAGATTTTTTTAGGTTCAGGAATCTTAATATATTTTCAGGACAGATTTAAAGGCCAAATTTACACTGGGATGGTGAATGCGAATATGGCCCCAGAGATCAGATTTTATCCTATATTTATAATAATCTGGAGGGGAAAAAAAGTAACAGTAAAAATAAATCCCCTTATTTTTATGATAGCAAACAGAACGAACCAGGGAAAAAACCCACCTATTTCATTTTGTCTTTTCCTGGATTTCTGTTTTATTGTAAATCACTATTTTTAAATAGGCAATATATCTGACAGTTTTCCATAGAGATGTCAGTGGCTGCATGTGTGAGTGATCTGTAAGAGAAATCCATGTTTAGTGTTTGGTTGAACTCTTAGATCTTGGTAAGTTGTCTTCAATTTGTGAACTTGTCTTCCATCTGTGTAGTGCATGGAGACAGACAGCAGCCTACGGAGCCAACTGGGAATTTCACTGCTGTGAGGAGCCCCTGACATGCTGATTCTTGCACTGCCTTGTTGGCAAGACTGTGAAGAAGATACACGACCAATGTAAGAAAAAACAGACTATGACATGCATTAGGCTTTAAGTGACATAGTTTGCGTAAGTTCTGAGTTAGTTTAAAAAAAATCCCAAAATAGGAAGACATAACTAGCTCTTACATAGCTTCTTATTTTATGATGCACATTTAGCTCAGCTGAGGAACAGGCATATAGCAGTGAAACTTCTCACTGTAGACCTAGTTTATCATCTCAGACTCTCCACAAAGGACAGCTTGGAAGTAGAGACACATTTTTGCATATGTTTACAGGTCACAGACTGCTTTCTCCTCAGGTATGTTTTACAGGAATGATGGCACAATTAACAGAAATGCTATGTTTTTCTTTTGCACATTTCATGTTCTTAATTAATGTGGTACTTTTAGAGTAACTAAATTGCTTCTTCAGCATATTTGTGATGTTTAGGGGTAGGCAAGACTAATAGAGGTTCTGAATGCAGAAATACCCATTTTGTTGGCTGTTTTTCTTTTACTAGTGTTATGGGTTGGTTTTGACATTATGGGACAGAAGATATTACACAATTTGGTTGAAAAACTGATGTCAGATCTGGGGTTTGTGAAAGTTCTTTTCTGTGTATGCTTAGGAAAGCAGTGGGGAAAGAGGGGGAGTGAAGGGGGGATCACAAACCTGCATGCACCCATTTTTTGCCTTTTGTAACCAGAAAAAGTTTTCTACTGCCTTGGAAAATCAAATTATTGTACTGGGTTTGAACACATAAAGTGTCCGTTGCAGCACATATAGAGATTACTTGTGAGCAGGGCACACCAGGTGGCTAAGAAAAGCAAACCTGTGTAAGCTGACGTAAACTCAGCTAACAATGGTCCATATTCTGAATGAAAAAATTTCAGAGGTCTACAGACTCCCTGGACTAGTCTGTTGCCTGGGAAACTGCACTTCATAAATTAGGGTAAGGGGGGGAACCATGGTTATCAGATATGTATTTTTTATAATTATTGCTGTAATTTTTACAGTAAACATCCAAGCCAGGGCTATGCAATGGACTTGATCAGCATTTTCACATTTGTACAGCCCTGATAAAAGGTTGAGACATTTTTGTAAGTAGTACATGGTTGCATAGGAAGTTAAATATTAAGCGAAAAATACTTCTTTTCCAAGTCTATCAGCATGTGTTATAGATATAAAATCTCTTTCTCTTGTCATTGATGACTTGCTCTGTCTGCCTTATATGCAGAATGGACTGCTGGAGGAATGGTTGACTCCCTTCCTTCCAAACTTGGCATAATTGAAAAAGCCAAGAGAGAATAAGGATTGCCTGAACTCTTATAGCTCTAATAATTTCTTATCCTGTAGGTGTCCCCTCTTTTCTTAGCACTTGTACTTTTCAAGAGCATGAGCTTAAATTTTTATAAGGGATATATATAGAAAGATTTACTTAATATGTGGTAAAGCACAGAGCATCGACTTTTGAAATTGATAAAATAGAACACTTGGACTGGCCACTCCAGACACTGAAGCTTGATTTGCATATCTTTTCAAATGAGAGTTTGAAATACACCAAGAGCATATAAGAGTGTAAGCGCATCGTTTTTAACCTCCTCTGAAAAGAAGAAGAAAGCAAGATCATGCTAAAATTCTAAACAGTGCCTCCTGTTTTGGCTAACCAATTCAACAATACCAAATTGTTTTTGCAACCCCCATTCTCTTGGGAGACACTAAAAGGGGACATGATTTGCATTGAGAAGAATGGAGAAAATTAATGGGAATGTTAATTTTGAACATTGAAACTAGATACTCATAGAGTGATGTAGAAAGCTCAAGTCAAAATGAGTTTCAGGCAACTTCTTCCTTCTGCAAGTGCCTCACGAGGCAGTTCTTCCAAAATATAACTCTAAGAATGTCTTTCAGAAGAGCAGCCATGCTGCTGTCTGGACAACAACAGGAGCACATACTCCCATGTGCTTTTTTTTTTTCCAACCTGGAAAGTGCTGGCATGGTCAGACCAGCTTTTTGTGTCTGTTATCCCTTTCTTGGCTTTGGCATGTGGCTGCTGGCACTCTGGGTTTCCTTGCAGCAGGGATAGATCCCTCAGAGGCCATACCTGCCTGCTTAGATGTGATGTCCTGGCTCATGCTGAGCACTGGCTTTTCTCTCTGCCCTCTCAAGAGAGCTGCAGGTTGCCCAAAAGCTATTTTTTGGGTCTTTTCTTTCTACATTTCTTTTTGCTGGGCTTTTGCTTTTAGCAGCAAACTGAACTCTTTGGCTCAAAAGGAATTATCTTTAACACTGAACCTTGACATTTGGTTTGGAATGGCAGGAAGAGAAATTGCAATTTTTATGCTACTGCATATGCAGCAGGAGTCCCAGAATCTTACATCGACAAGATTCTATGAAGAAACTCACTGAAAAGTAATGGCTTTCCTGGTAGTAAATTCATCCTTTTCCTGGGGTTAAGCCATTCAGTAACTGTGGGCACTGATCTCTCTGTCAGGGTTTTCCAGATGTGGTCTCTCCCTAAATGTCAAGCTACAACTGGAGAATGAATGCTTCGGTCCACAGTAAAGATTATTTTCCAAGTCAAATGAAATTGTGGAATTGAGGAGTTGACATTGGCATAGTCTCCAAACTGTCACACTTGTGTACAAAAACTAATAACCCAGGACACACTGCAGTCTTCTGCACTGGCAGAGTTTATTTTTAACTCTGTAACTGAGGTAAGCTAGGGAAATTTGGTATTCATTGCCACTTAGCTTCCTCCTCAACTCCCTGGTGGTAAAGATCTACTTCTCTTCGTTGTCATTGTGCTATTTCTACTTACATTCTCTATAGATCCTATTTATTAATTTTTTTAACAATTTTTTTTTTCTATTCATGCAAATTATGTTGTAAAAATCACAAGACTATTTTGTTAGATAAGTGTTGAACCTGAAACTTCTAGTTCTGCCAGTGGCTTAGAGTGTTCTTCCTGAGAACATTTAGTAGTGTGACTAACTGTTACATATAGTTTGTTCTGTCATATTTTCTCCATGGAAAAATTGTATAAACATTGCAGTGCTTCTCTGTGACAAGAAGTTGCTTATGTTTGTGAAGGTTTGTTATTTATGGGTGTGTTAGGAAGGGTGGCTTGGAGAGAAGAGAGCTTGCTTGCTTCCTGTTTTTCTGGAATTTCATTTCATTCCAGGACTATTATCCTCTGAGGAACCTTGTTGCTACCCCAGTAGTCTTTGTTACTGAGCATAGTTACTGACACAACTGAATTCAGTTTGCTCTTTTAGAGGTACTTTCAAAATGTCCTTTAAGATTATGGTGCAATGGGTTTTTTTTTAAGGTAAAATGTGACAATCTGACAACTCTTGGATAGTTTGGTGTTTCTGTAGGTCTTTGCTGCAATACCATCCACAATAGCTCGGGGACAATAGTAAGTTAAGGTACTTCATAAAAGTGGCTTCAGCAAATAGATCAGTGTATATAATCCTTTGAATATGTCAAAACCATTAGTGAGAAGTTCCATGTCAAATTTGACTTCAGGTGCCACGTTTGGTTTTGAAGTCTGTATTCTCGCTTTTGAGACAGTTATGTTACAAATTTTCCTCATCTGTCATGATAACACATAACCCAAAACTTTCTTGCTTTTACAAAAAGAATGGTGCTTTAGAGACAAATGTGACTCAAGTATTGACAGTTTCATAAACTAAAGGTTGTAGGCAGCTTTCTTGTTCACAGTATCATTACTTTTAAACATCATCTTGATTTATGATGGAGAATTTCAGAACTGCTTTAAAACTTCATTTTCTACTACCATGATGTTTTCTCTTAAGCCTTTGTTACTGGGCATCTCTGGGCTGGAATAGACATTATTCCAGCCTGTTTAATCTCTTTATACTGAACTACTAATTCTATCAAATATTTGTGATGGGGAGGATGTCTCTAGGAAATTTTTTTCTCTGAAAAAATGCAATATATTGTGTTTGTAAAGAATAAGATTCAAAAGCCTGAGGAAAAAAACACCTCATAAATGATTAGTAGAACATGTAGAGCAGCCATAACACTGTGAGTTGGCCATACTTCTGGGGAAATTAAAAAATGTAACAAGAAAATATGCTGAAGAAGAATACAGGAATATCTTGTGCCTCCTAAATTTTGAATGAAAAAGCTAAACACCTTATTAAAAAACCCAGTATATCTATCAGCCAACTGAATTGCTTTCTGAAAACACATTAATTCTAGGCTATGTAAGCAGCAGTTATTAGTGTCCATAGTCAGTTTTATCCAAGAGATGTGTCCTCCAGCAGGTCTATACTAATAAAACTCTGCCTTAACTAGGTTTTACATTTTGTTTATACATGTCCCATCTGCTTGGACTGTCTCAGCCCTTGTTCCTAAAACGATTATCAGAATATCCTGTTTTTCACCTCTCTTTTTTTGAAGTATCACGATTTATTCCTCAAAGAAGCACGGGTTGAATCTACCTCAATCTCAGTCATGGTCAAACACTGGCATATACTTAACTGAAAGCTCACTTTTTATCTTGATTTAATTGTAGAAATGGAACAATGGAATAATGCATTCTATTCACTATTCTAAATAATTCAAGTGACTTTTTCAGATTCCTAAGAAGTAACTGTCAGCAGTGTGGGATTTGGAATAGCAAGTATTGCTTTATGCTTAACAAAACACAGATAACTGACAGCCCCTTCAAATGGGGAATGGTTCATTTTGTGATGCAAAACAGATAGCTTGGTTGGGAATATTATGTATCTATATGCAGGATTAAATTCCAGGCAGAAAGCACTGTGAGATGAAAAAATTGTATTGGTAATCTCCTTTTTTCCTGCAGTAAAACTGAATATTTCACAGCCCTCAGGAGAGTGAGGCAAGTGGCTGGTTAATGCATCAGCTGTGTTTGACGTACCTTATAACTATTTTTGAACTTTCATCTCCCTTTTTTAAACATGAGCAGATTGTTGCTGTGATTGAATAGCTTTCTCCAGTAAGAATCTTGTGATAGGAGATTTACATGTTAGAGAACAGAGTACCTTCAACATAGGTAACCAATATTTCTGACATCATTGACAACCAAAGAACTCAACAGCTAGGCAGTCTTCTTCAGCAAAGACTGCCTTCATCCCTTCATCATTCTAGGAAAAGCTTGGTTTTAGGGTGTTTGTTTTTTAATTTATTTAAAGTAGTTTGTCACGCACATTTTGAGAAGCTGAAATTTGCATTCTTAGAACTTGTGGTCCATGGAGCTAACTCTGGTAGCCAAAGCAGTCAGATGGTGCTTAGGAGCCCACTAGTCCAGCTCTTTGTTATTGAGCTGTGTCACAATGTTGAGTCCTTCAGTATTTTTCACTTGCAAACCTGCCAGCATCTTAGTGCATGAAACGTCAGGAAAACATTTCTGGGGATGCTGCCAAAGGGAACGGCTCCGTGCGCTTGGCCCTTTTCCTCCTCTCTGGGTGGCGCTTTCTGGGATGGCTGCTGGAGATCAGCCCAAGTGACACACACGGATCTGTGCCAGCCCTGGATGGAGGCACACATGGAGGGCAGATGGGTGTGTTAGCAGAGTTTTGCTCATCATCCTTCTGGGCTGCCACGCTCATTACCCAACTGATCCAGCAACCCCTTAACATATGAACCTTCCTAAAAGGAACTGTTAAACTGATAGGTTGAGTGAACTCCCACTGACATTACACAGAAAATGCTTTAAAAATAATTTCAGAGCCCTAATGAGTTAAAAAGCAATTTATGCATTTTGAAAGCTGCATTGAAGGAAAATACAATATTTTTATATTCTTCCAGGGATAACGTATGCTTAAAGAGGTGTTTCAACCTGAAACAGGCAGGAGGAGAGCAGGTGGCAGCTTTGGGTGCCTGGGCACAACTCCTCTGGGTAGTGGGAGCTCTTTTGCTGGCAGGTCAAGGGGCTCCTGCCTTGAGCTGTCCCAGAGGTGCTCCTGGTTCACTGCAGTTGGTCACAGTCAGGTTTGCTTGGTCTAAAGTGTAATTGTTCAAAGCTGCAGTCAGATATGAACCCTTCAATCAACTGTTTTATTAGATTGCAAAAACCCGAAGTTCAGAGAACCACGGAATAATTTATGATGGAAGGGTCTCTGGAGGTCACCTGATTCATTTTGCAGTCAGATTTTGAATATCTCCAAAGATGGATATTTCACAATGCCTCAGGTCTTTTCCATTGCTTACTTTATTGTGAAAATTTTATTTAAACCACCAAAGTGCAACATTCCCATATTTATCCATTCTAGTGCCCTTGTCTGTCAGGCAGAGCAGGAAAGTTAATAGGGAGTAAAGGAGCCTTGAAATGTGACTGTAACCTGGAGTCAGGAGGATACTGGAGCTTATATCAGTACAGATTATTTCTTATTACATATAGTTCCCCAATAGGCTTTTGAATTTTCCTGTTTAAACCTCTGAAAAGGAATCTAATAGCTGCATCAAGATTCCTAAATACTCCATGAAAAAATAAAAATTCACTCTTCATTGGAAGGGAAAACAAGAAAAGGTATTTTTGGGGAGTCATACCCCTTAGAAAAAAATATACAAAATTCCTTAAGGCTCTTGCTTGTGGTGACTTTTGTCTGTTTTGACTGGTGGTCTTTACTTGTTTTTCTGTTTTTCTACCTAGTCCCTAAGGAACTCTCACAGTAACTGTGATCCTGGACATTCTGTGCTTAATAGCTAGTGTAAAATCCTGATGAGAATGTAGAGTAAAACCTGTGTAATCACTCATACAAAGGACACTTTTGTGAAGTGCATTTCTGTGAGGGCACAAAATTCAAAGAGGAGCTTGAATGTGCTTTTTGCGTTCAGAGGAAGAAAAACTTGCTTCTTGCAAGTATTCAATCCTGTCGTCTCATTGATGCTGCTCCCCAACTCTTATGTTCAAGGGTTCTTCCTTCCCCTGTCCATGTTGTCTGGTCTGCCTCCTGTCCCTGCCTGGCTATGTTATTTGGGCAGCAGCAGGGAGAGGTCCCAATTTGTGGTGTGTGGCCCTGATGAAGCACCATGTTCAAATGCTGGCATTTGTGCCACAGGTTTACGATCACTGCATCGATCGGTGTCTCAATTTAAATGATTTATCTTTGCTCTTGGCTTGCTGCGAGCTTTTCCACGAGCTGCAAGGAAAACTGATTTTATGTGTGTGTTTTTTAGCAAGTTACTCAGCTTGTTACTCGTGTTATCTGGAGGAAACTGGACAAGAACTGAGAAGTAATGTGGTGAGTACCAGGCTGTGTGCAGGACCTGGAGCTGTCCCAAAGGAATGCACAGTGGGGGTGGCTGGAGACTTCACTCCCCCTGCCCTGTGGCACTGCAGCCACACCTGGCTCTGAGATCCATGAGCAGCCAGCTGAGACCTGCTCTGTTGGGAAGGATCAGTAGCTTCAGGTTTTAGAAAGCACAGAGTTTGAAATATTTAGAAGTCTGTCATTGAATCAAATCCCCAGGGAACAATCCATTTTTGGTATATCAAAATAAGTATATTTTGCTTATGTAATCAATCCTAGGATGATAAATACTTTGTCATCCATTCTGGGCAATTTACTTCAGTGATTGGCATCAAATAGATATTGTATGGTCAATATAATTTTCATACCATGCATTTACTGCAGTTTCACCTACTTTTTAAAATTTATTAAAAACTATGCTTCAGTTTTCCTTTTTATTTGAACTCAGAAGCCCCATTTTCTTTCTTTCTTTTCCTGATTAAAAAGTATGTTGTCAAGACTAACCTGGAGTTACGTAAATCAATAATGCTACACAGAAAACGAGAACAAATTGTACCTCTTATTTGCATAATGGACAAGATCTAAAATGAATTCCTGAGGTTAATGAGTGTCCTCAGGGTTGTTTGTGAGAATATACAGCCTTCTGTGACACCGGTGTGTTACTGATTGAAAAGTACTGCTCAGAGTCAAAGAAAGGAAGTGAAAAAAAATCAGGAGCAAGCAGGTTGGGGGACTCCATAGTAAGCTTTTAGCTTTAGTTCATTGATTTTTGGATGCCTGCATTGAGCTTCACCATAAGCTGAGGATACAAATTCAGATTTACCCTTGCTTTGAGGTTCAAACTCAGCCTAATCTCACCTGCGTTTTGGCTAAAATTCAGCTGAGTCCCCAAGTTTCTGTCACACTGACATAAGGCTATCTTTGTCTTTCTCAGAAAGAGAACAGTGCTCCCCAGAGGGAAGGGAACATGAACACCCTCTGCAGGGTTATGCAGCTTGGTTAACTTAGAAGAGTCTGAATCTTAGATGAGACAATCACAGGGCCAAAAATTGCTAGAAGCAGGCAGTTACACCAGCATTAAAATGCCTCATATTTCCTATTCTGTTTCTGCTCCATTACCTTTATCCTCTTATTCCAGGCAGTTAGCTTCCTCTTGCTCCTATTAGCTTGCTGTGAAATGGTAACATGGCTGGAGGAGCACAGGATACTGCCACAGGTGGCCATTCCTGCATGGAGAGGAGGAACCTTGCTTTGGCTGGAGTGCTCTGCAAATGGAATTGCTTTTGGAAGTTTGTGGTGTGACTGCAGTTGGATATGCATTTACGTGGACGGCAAGAGGGGATTCAAGGCAGAAGGGAGAAGGGCCTATTACCTCCCCACCCAGTGTAACATTTTCTATTCCAAAAGGAGGAAGCTGGTGATACTCAAAGTTCAGTTGAGGGTAAACAAAACAAGTGTTTTGTTCTTAATCCTTACTGATAATGAACTACAATAACTGAATTTTACCTTAACTATGCATTGTGGAAAGGTAATGAACTACTGAAGAAGGGCTTCTACAAAAATTAAATTATATATTAGTACATTTCATGTAACATGAGAGAATTGACTGTGCAGATCAACCACTGCACAATGACTCATGTTTTTCCCTGTTTAATATGTACCTAATGTATGTACCAATATGTACAATATGTACCAGTATATGTACCTAATATATTGCAGCATAAGGGATGATCTCCTTTAGAGGATTGTTCTGAAGAAGGGGATGTTCAGTGGTCAAGTGAAGCAGGTGTTTCCCAATTTACAGTACACAGACTTGTGGAGATTGGGGCCACTCTTGCTTTGTGCTTCAGGACTCAAGTAGGAAAGGCACTTGTTTGCAGCCTGGTTCCTGTCACTGGTGTCCTGGCAGCACCTCTCATCTGTGCAGCAAGTCTCTGGAGTTCAGAACCAGACAGGCTTTTTCATCTGCTGAAACATTTCCTGGCTGGGAAATAGGGCTTCCTATACTGGGAGTCTCCAGGTATATTGTGCTGGTTTATGAGGTCTACTCTGTCCTTCTATACAGGCAAAATATTAAATAAGCATTTTTTTCCGTATGTAAAGAATGTTTGCTTATTTAATTCACTGTACACACACTCAGAGTTATGTTTTTGGGTCTCTTTTGTGATTTTTGTATGGCCTTTTTTGCTGTGTAACAGCCTTCTTCCAACTATGTTGCATCTTGCCTATGATCTATAAAGCAAAGAATTATGGAAAAATTCCCAGGGATTTGTAGACTTCTGAAAACTGAATCCTACTGTAGAAACTTAGTGAATTAAATTGCCCCAATGCCTGTGGTTTTGAGGGTTTTTAAGCCTTCTACATGGGGAAAAAA
>WEIU01006573.1:77391-189356 GCA_013389925.1 Aegithalos caudatus | reverse complement strand
AAAAAAAAAAAAAAGAAGACATTAAGTAAGGAGAAATTGTGCAAGCTGAACCCAGCAGAGCTGCTCTGCTTTACCTATCATTCTTCAAAAGGTGTTTGATCCTTAGATAAAACATTTGTTAATACTTTCAAGATTTCAAATAACATCTTTAAAGATTTTCTCTTTTTCTATAGTAAAAGCCTAATAATATGTCATAATTTTACTTAAGTGTTAAACTTCCTTCAATATCTGGAACTATTCACCCTAGGCATTCAATAACAATAGTGTAACACAGAAATCCTGAATCAGGAAGCAAGAGGATGAAATAAGGCTGGGATAAATGAGCTGAAGGTTTAGAATAATTTCAGATTGATTTAAGTCTCTGACTCTCTGCTAGCAACATGAAAAGGATAATCTTTTTATGTCATTGATAGGCAAATTTTGGGAAATGCTGAAAGGAGGGCACAGAAAATAATTAGAAAAAAGAATTAAAAGCTAAAAATATTATTTCCAGATATAAAATCATGTTATTGCATCAACTAAAGTTCTGAAAGCCTTATTCTCTCTCTCTCTCTTTTTTTTATCAGTTTGCAGGAAATGGAGAAAGAAGAGCAAACAGAAAAGAGTTGGCAGGGTGTTAATTGCAACCTGATAATTAAAGTGAAGCATAGTCAAAGAACAGATATCCTCCCAGCTTTCAGCATGAAAATGATGATGGGCAACGTCTCTGGACTCTCAGCGCTGTTTTGATAACCCTGGAAAGCTGCTGCAGGAAGAGCCTCAGTGACACACAAGACTGTCTGGGAACACACATTACCAGGTGGGGAGTTTCATAAAACTGATTTTTTTAATAGATATTTTTTCTCCGTCTCTTCCTTGGTGTCTGGGCTGTTGATGGGTAGGAAATGGAAAGGATGAGCTCCCTTAGTGATAAAAAATGTGGGAGAGCAGGCGACGGTTGCAGGGTAATGGCAAGAATGCCTTGTGTCAGTCACAGATGAGTACTGAGAGATTAAATAGATTAAATTAAAATAAATGTATACTAATTGAATTCAGTGATATAAGAGGAAAAAATCAGAGGAGTATAAAACTAGGCTTATGATGGGCATTATTATTTTACTTTTTGTCGGCTCTCTTTTTGTTTTGGCTTGCCAGAGTCAGGAGCAGCTTTTTTGAGTCAGAAGTGAAAACAAAACAAGAACACATTCTGAAAGAAAACAAACTATTTATCTGTTTTGTTCTTAGAAGAGTTTTGCAGAAGATTTGCATTATTTTAGAAAGACTATACTTTGACACCATCTTACACTGAAGTTGCTTGTATTTTCTCCATTTTTTAAGTAGGGTGACCTAAAATTTGAGTGTCCAGCTGTTAAAAGTCTCTCTTTTCAAATAAAAATGTTCAGAAGTGTGATGAACTGTAACAAAACAATTGTGATTAATTTTCTAGATTTTGCTGTGGGCTCACAGAGGTGGTGATTAAACTCACCTTCTCCTGATACGACCTCCCTCATTTCAAGCACGTTTCATGGAAGAAGGTAAATTTGTGAACTCATGAGTTTACATACAGTCAGCAAGATGGACAACTAAACTTAGGGACAGTACAGAAAATAAAACAGACATGAAAGTCTGAAGAGCATAATGGGGAGAAGGGAGGTTTTAAAATAATCAGAGCAAATTGAAAGCCAAGATGTAACTATGTGTTGTGTTTTTCTGGGCCCTGTACTTAAGAGAATAACCGTGAACTTGAAGCAGAGGATGAAGGGTTTGATTTGAATATGAATGTCTGGCAGGGTCTTAGCAGCATGAAAGGGATAATTTTAGCAGCAGCTTTTGAATAGGGTTGTTGGGTACAAGCTGAGATATAAGTAGGCTACACAGGCTATAGCTAAGATCAAGGATGAGGTAAGAAAAACCCACAAAGGCAGTGAAATTCACCCGAGTACAAAAGTCTTGAAGAAACATGCACAGCTTTCACCCATACCTGCATCCTAGTTTGTAGATTTTATTGGAATACCAAGGTTTTGGGTGGCAAACAGAAATTTTCTGCAGGCAGGCAGGCAAGATATATTTTATGGTATCCATTTACGGGCACAGTACCTGAGGGGGTTTGGCGAGCATCTGAAACATTAGAAAGGTTATTAGGGTAGGGGTTCTGTTGAGACCTCTCACCAGATGAAGGAAGGTGATTTGTAGTAAAGATGAACTTTACTATGTGGAGCCAGAGGTCATGGCAGGGTACCCAAGAGAAGAGGAAGATATAGCCAGCATTATCTAGATCCAATGCAGGCTTAAAAGAAGATTTTTTCACACCTGAAAGCTTGTGCTGTAGAAGTAAAATATTGAAACAAGTTCAATGGTTCGTGAACAAACCAAAAGCATATGAAATGTTTAGCACTTTTTCCTCTTTTCTAACAAATGCTTTTTCAATTCCTCAGTGATTTTTTTTTCAGAGGAAAATACCATACAATTAAAGTTTAGTAGGCATAGATGAACATTGAAAAAGGCATGCACTGTAAAAGACTTCAATAATGTTTCCAGCCAGCCCATTTGGCAGATAAAATACTTTTCTCTATTGCTTCAGAATTTTCTGTCAGAGGCACTTTACTTCTCTTGGTACACAAAAATGTTTATTATCTTTGATTTGAAAACAAACAAACAAAAGCCTTTTTCTTATTCTCATTCAAGTCTTACTTTAATTGCAGGATACTTTGAAACCTGGCATTGGCTTTAGCAGAGGAAGGAATGAACCCTTTTCAACTTCAGTTGGAACATTTAGAAGTTTAATAGTTGATATAGCTGTTTCCAGGGCCTAAGGCCTTGCTTTACAGGTAATGGAACCCATAAAATCCCACCATATGTCAGACAATGATTTTCATATTTATTAACAAAGAAACCATGGATAATTGTTTTTTTTTTTGACTGATGAGACTCAGGTATTAAACCGATCAAAAAATTAGAGATGCTAAGTTCATTTATACTGTAATGCAGTGATATTAACATTTTTGATTTAGGACTATGTTCTGTGTATTTAAGAACATTCCATGTAAATATCACTGACCATAAAGGGTTCTTTTTCTCACCTCTTCATTATTCCATCCAATATTACTTTTTTTTTCACCAAGCTCTTAGAAATTGAATATATTGGGTGTTCCTCTACCTTGTAATATTACTTTATAGTCTATGATGCCATGCATTTATCACATGTTTATGGTCTCATAAAATGTTTTAGGTTAGAGTGGACCATAAAGATTATCTGTTTCCAGTTCCTCTGCCATGGGCAGGGACGTCTTCCACTAGACAAGGTTGTTCAGACCTACATCCAACCTGGCCTTGATCACTGCCAGGGATGAGGTGTCCTCAGCTTCTCTGGGCAACCTGTTCCAGTTCCTCAACACCCTCACAATAAAGAATTTCTTCCTAATATCTACTCTAAATCTTCCCTCTTTCAGATTCCCCCTGGTTCTATTAGTACACATCCTTGTAAAAAGTCCCTGTTGTTGGCACCCTCCAGGTACTGGAAGGTACTCTAAGGTCTCTCCAGAGCTTCCTCTTCTTCAGACTGAACAGCCCCAGCTCTCTCAGCCTGTTTTTGTAGGAGAGCTGTTCCAGCCCTCTGATCATCTCTGTGGATGGATCATCCTCTGAACTTGCTTTACAGGTCCATGTTCTCCTCTGCACTGGGGAGCCCAGAGCTGGAGGCAGCACTGCAGGTTGGGTCTGACCAGAGCAGAGCAGAGGGGCAGAGTCCCCTCCCTGCCCTGCTGCCCACTCTGCTTTGGAGGCAGCCCAGGATCCTTTGGCTTTCTGGACTGCAAGCTCACATTGCTGGGTCATGTTCAGCATCTCAACCCCCAAGTTGTCCTGCCCAGGGAGAAATGTGAAATGTCCACAAACTGAAATACGTTGTTGTGGGAACATATTTCATTCTTAAAGTTAGATATGCTTTCAGCATAAAGTAAAATAAATGGGTAGATAATTTAGAATCAACAGTCCTATTAGAATGTATCGCCAACAAATATACTTGAAACTCAGTAGAATAGTGTTACATTTTTCCCCACTAAAAATAATGAAATCTGCTTTGAAATTTATGGCTAAAATTAAATTTCAGTAAATAACCAGGGAACAAAAAATTAGTCTAGCTTGCAACTTTCCTCCCCCATTGTTTTTTGAACAGCACAAATAAATTTTTCATTCAGAATTTTGGTAATTTTTAGGATCAGAAATTTGGAGAGCTTTCACTGATGAACAAATACGTGAGCTATTTCAAAACCTGAAAATGTGTTTGGAAGTTCTGTAAATAGGAACAATTGAATACTGAGCTCTAAGAAAAATCTGGCCAGGATTTTATGTGCCAAGTGTTCAAGAATCTTTCCCTTAATGTGTGAAAATATAGCCTTGTCAAAGCCAAAAGAAAATGAAAATTATTTAGAGTATTTTCCTCTTCCCCTTCATGATTTTGTTTTCCAATCTTTGGAGGCATCCAAAACCACAAGCAAGGCAAATTGCCATTTCTTGAAATGTTTTTATGTGGCATGTTGTGATCGGGGTACTGTCATGTCCCACAATCAATTAGCAGTGGAATTTCCAAAATCTCACCTCATCTCAAATGGCTATTAAAATATATTAAAAATGATTAACTTAATGTCACAGCCTTGGAGAAGTAGAGCTATCCCATACAGGTGCAGGTTAGAGATTCCTTTATTGTTGTGGTGTTTGCTAATTCCTGGTTCGCACTAGGAAGCAATTGATTTTTTATGCTCTATTATTCTCATTAGAAATCATTTATCTAAACAAAATATATATTCTTGCTCTTTTATGTGGTCCTTTGGAAAATGAAAATATGACTTTTTTTCATGGTATTTTCACTAGGCAGCATATGACTTTAATGCTGTGCATCAAGTATTTGTGGAGGAGAGAGAGAGCTGAGGTGAGGTTTGCTATATGTCAGTAGCAGAAGTTTTGATTTCACTGATAAAGGAACTGCAGTGTCAGCTAAATGGGCTTAGAGCAAGTTGGTTCAGGTCAAATGCACTGTAACTATCAGCAGTCTGAATCCTAAAGAGGAAAAGAAAACCTGAAAGCATCAGTAGCCTGTGGCTGAAACATTTTCCTCCAGTTTGTCTTAACTGTAAGCACATATATAGGAAACTGATGGATAGAGAGGCTTCCCTGAACTTTCTTTTGGAATAGTGCAGGCTGAAGAGAAGATTCTTCAAGATGATTGATAGAAAATGGCTCAATTTTTCTAGAATTTTTGCTGATTGAACACACTGTTCTTAGTTACACATTAATTAAACCTGAGAGTTTAATTTGGGGTTTTTCTAGATTTACATCACCATAAAGAACAAACTGAATCCTTTGTCCAACTTATCCTTTAAACCTGTTATTGCTAAGTTCAATAGACAGCTTTCTGTATACAAGAAATTTTGACTCAAAGAGAAAATCTTGAAAACTTGAAATTTCCTTGGAAGAATGTAGTCTCTGATTCTGATGATAGAACCAAACATCTCCCATCTCTAACGCTGGACAAAGAGAGCTGAAAATGTCTGCAAGGGTGTTCATTATCCTTTGAGAATCTACAGGGAGAGAGACTGTAAAAGAGCATTGAAAAATGGGAAGAATTAAGTTAGTTTCTGGAGCTGAACATGCGTTAAATATACTTTTATTTTGTTTTATTTCTTAAGACTTTTAGATTATCAATTTAATGTGTTGGAACTATAGTATATCCACTTCTAGATTTTTTGGAGCAAAAGTAATATGGAGGAAATAATAAAGACAAGGAATAAGGGATTTTGTGGGCAGAGCAAAGAGATGGAATTAGAGCCACTTGCTCTCCTAATGTCCATGTTCCTATTGTTGTTCTTTCAGAAAGTGCTTGTATGCACACATGAGGACAGTAAGTCTCATATAAGTCAGATCTGGTTACAGTTCCACATACTCGGCTTCAGTCTGTCAAGTGTCCTTGACAGCTTTTAAATAATTGTGAAGGAAAATTGAACCATAAGTCATCAGTCTGAAACAAGAATGCATCATTTTTGCTGCATGTTGGCCTGTATGTTTTGGAGACATGGTTTTAGGTGTGCTTTGTTTGACTTATGGAGATATTCAACTGACTAAGGAAAATCCATACCACAACCTAGAAAAAAGTTTTCCTATTACACTCTTTGTTTTGCAATTAGCTTTCATAGATTTTTGTTGCAGGAAGCTCATTCATGCAGCCTAGTTTAGATTTCACATGCTTATCATGTTTAGACAGCAAGGTTTAAGTTATTACAGAGATGGGCAGTAGTATAAATCTTCTGGCAAAGACCTGCTCTGGTATATTCTGTATATACTATATATATTTGCATTGTAATAGCTCCTTTATTAATATCTGGGGAAATGAAAATTATATCAGCATGAGATCTGTTTAAAAAAAAGAGTAAGATTACTTCCTTCAAGGGTCTTTCATCACTATTTTAACAGCTAGAGATACTATGCAAGATGTGGATAGTATGTGGGGGAACAAAGGATATTTCATCTTTTAAATCTTCTCAGCTTTGGTAACTGCAAAACTGAACAGGAGCTTTGTAGCTGTATTGTTTGATGATATTTCCATAACATTTGTGGCTGTCCAACTTTGTTGTGAAATGAAAGTCAGGAAATCTGACTGAATGCATTGTTAACTTTCAAGAGCCTACATTTTACTTCTGCAAAAGCCCTGTGACATTTCGATCTTGAAGCGTCCTTGTCCTTAAACTGGGGCAGAAAGAGAGGAACAGGAAAGGAGCCTAAAGGGTGACTGTAATTTAAAGATTTCCCTGGAGAAGATGAGCAAGGTACTGTTTGGTTTGCCAGAAGCTGAAATCAAACAAATGACTGTTTTAACATGTTGGGCATGATTTCATTCCGTCATCATCAGCCAGATGGAAGGAATGCTGTCAGGCTTTGAGTGACCAGTGACAGGACCAAGGGGCAGTGTGGTCACATTATGGTCAGCTGGCACAACAAGGGCCCCTTAGGTAACTAGTCATGTTACTTGTGTAGTGCATTAATTTGTGAAGAATAAACATTGGCATTAATTAGAGTATTTTAATTTTTTTTTTATGTCTAGCTTTGCTAGAATGCTGATTTTAGCATAGTATATTTCATTTGCTCTTTTTATTAGTGTATTTTAGAGTCACACTTTGTTGTGTAACTATCCAGACAGGTGGAACTACAGGCAGAGGCATTTGGTTTTTAATGCATAAAGAAAAGACTGCCAAAAAAAAAAGAGCTGAATTTATGAAGTTTCTCAACAATTAAATATTGAAGGAAAGAAGGAATTCATATGTTAAAAATTATTGTAGTCTTTGTACTTTTACATTTTTGTGAAGAAGATGATTTGTTTCCTGATAGTATTTCAGAGATCCTTGTAATTATTTGTGGTCTTTTCCTGCTGCCCTAGTACCAAGCTCCTTTGCATTTTCCCCATTCCACAGGTGCTCTAGGGAATACTCCGTGCCTCCCTGGCTGTACAGTGGAAAGAAGCATGCATTATGATTTCTTTTGTAAAGTCCATGCATTTGATCGTGTAATGAGGTCGAGGTGTTCTTCACAATGCATTTATAGCATGATGCCCATGACCTGCTACGCCCTAGAAGAGAGAAAGAGGTACTTAACTATTTATTAGCTCTCTATATATATGCAGCAAGAGATTACAAGCAGCCACCACATTATTAAAGCAGTCCCAGCTGATCGTTCAAGCCTTTTATTTGTACATAAAAATAAGACTGGAACACTTATAGTTATCCTTTCCTAGACATCCTCTTCAGGTCTCTCTCTTCTGGGAGACAGAAGCAGTGGGTTTTGGCCCTTGGCTTAGATCTGTGATATTTCTGGCCAGTTTATCCCACCTTTTCTTGTGGTGCTGTTTATAAGCTGGTTCAACCATTTTTGCTGCTGCTGTTTGTTTGCTTAACTAATCCTTTAATCCTATTCATAGCCTCTGTTAGAGGGTGAGGTCCTCATAATCCTTTTGGGCAAAGTTGTTTTTCTTTTATTTTCTTGGCTGTGGTTACTAGCCATAAATATATGGCAATTTTTAAGCTAAATACAGAGGCAGTATTGGAGAACTTTTGACTTTGGATTTTACTTTTCTGATAGCTCATACTTATGAGCTCATGAAATTGTGCTGCCTGGCTTTGTTGTGCCTGGTCCCATAACTGCATGCTTACATCTCCAGTAAAGGAGGGTACCATATACCTTCTCATGAGGGCTTGGAAATCTATTTGCAGACAGAAAGCAAAATATTAGAGGATTTTAAAAGAGGCTATGTTTACATATCACATTGCTACTTTGCTGGCAGTAGATCCAAATTAAGTAAAAGTTCCCAGCTTCTTAGAAAATATAATATGTTCTCTAAGAGCGACTGAATTAAAAGCTAAAGCTTTGCCTCTCTGCCAGACAAGCAGTGTCATTTTCTGCCAAGAGGGAGGAAGCGGAGGTGACAGGAGCTCTCCTGACAGAGCTGCTGACCACCAGGACATGGGCTGTTGGTCTCTCTAAATGCGGTATTTCTTTTCCAAGGAATGCATTGTGAATTTCAAGCTTTGCTCTTTTTCCTGTTTCTAGCATGCAGGCTGTTGGCAGTGTTATATTTATTGCAATTTTGTTGTCTTGGCAAAGAATTCAAAAGTGTTTGCATGCCTCAGTGGACCAGTGATAGACTAATGATACGTAGCAACAGTAAATGTTTTTTTCCTGCACTGCAATCATGTTTCAGAGGTGCCATGCTGGAAAATGGGATCGATGTTTGAATCCACTCTGGTAGTTCAGTTGTGGATATCCTGCTCTCAAAGGAGGAGGCTCATGAGGACAGTGGAGAGCCCAGGTACAGCCTGGCAGCTTTAGCATCACCACTTTGCCAATGGAGTTTTCCTTTTACCTGGAGAAATATCTCGAGCTGTAACTGTGATTATGGATTGCATGGGCTTTGAGTGCCCGTGTGTGCCCCAAATTATGGACAGCTAATCTTCAGATGATCTGATGAAATGGTGTAGCAATAGTGCTGCACCAGTCTCAGACTTTTGAACTACTGATGGTCTGCAGATGCTCAACCAGCACAAAAACATGAGGTCCCTCAGCTGTGTACACCCTGCAGCCAGTTTGTGTTTTCTAGATCACTCTGTAGGAGGAAAAGCCCCAGAAAAGCCAGGAGAATCTATCTTGCCAAAAGCTATACACGTGCAGAAACACGTTGTACACGTCTGGCACTGTGCATTTCCTGACTGTAAAACTTCTCTTACTAGAATGAACAGCTGGTTGATGGAGACATGTGTTTTTCCAATTGAACTTAATGTCAATTGAAACCAGCACTTGTTTATTAAGAACGAAACTGCTACTTTTTCTAGATAATTTTTTGTCAGTCTATGGCATCAGAAGAATTGAGGAGAGAAAATAATAAATGTGTAAAGCAGGGAAGTAATGAAAATTAGATAATGAAGCATACTTTTTAAAAGCTATGAAGGATTATAATTTCAAAACTCTCTAAATTACTTGATTTTTAACCTACTTTTTTCTAATATGTCTCAATTTTTTTAGGGTAGTCGCCCTTTTATAAAGAACAGAAAACCTGGTAAATGTTGCCATAGCTATGTAAATATATTCCTCCTCAGAACATGAAAACATTAAATGATACATTATGTTCAACCAATAATTTTTAAAATTTATTTTATATAATGCTTTATGAGATTTTTAGTTTATAAACTTTATGACAATTTGACCAAAAAACCACCCTCCCCCCTGCCCAGTCTGGAAGCATATAGGTGCATTGCTCCTGGCAGAGAGTACAGTCTAAAACACTGATACATTCCAAATGATTTCACACCAAAATCTGCACTTACTGTCCAAAAGCTGGAATTATTTCAATTGCCTTATCCAGACTGAGATGCCTGGGCACCAAGGAAACCATCAGATCAAGGAACTGTGGCTGAATTTTTCACAAATGAGTAAAAGCTCCTTTTTTTTTTCACTCCTATCTCATAGATCAAAGGGACCGAGTACATATCTGTGTACGTTTTTTGAGTTGTTGAGTTGTAGTATAGTGAAACCCGTCTCAAAATGTACCCTGTGAATTTTCCCATTTTGGGGGGAGGAATAATTAATGTCCTTTACTCAATCTGAGTGCTTTGTGAAAAGGCATGTATGTATGACATGGAGGAGACCTGAAAGTTTGTGGGATTTGATCTCTGTCATCCTCGGGTAATGATGAGGGAGATCAGGTACAGTGGTATGAATTTTGTTGTTAACCTTCCAAGCTTGTGTAAATATTAATTTAACCAGATTAAGCATATGATTGACTTTATCAGCAGGCAAAACCAGATCATGTTCCAGGCTAGCCCTGTTTTATACCTGCTGCAGGTCTGGCATTGAAGGTGATGCATGGATTGAGGATGGGATTGAGTTCTGTTCATCTATCAGGCTTAGTCCTCAACCTTAAATGTGTACGGCAGGATAATATTGCATGGCATCCTTCATTAGAATCCTGCTGAAGATGTGGCAAAATGAGTACCCCACAGTGTTCCCCAGGAGTAACACACTGTCCTGGTCACTTTGGGTTATATTCTTCCAGGTTTGTGTTTCAAGTCATGGAGATAATTGGAAAACTACAGCTGCACAGTATGGAGCATGCTGTGTAAGCAGAGATCTAAACACTGTCTACAGAGACACCTAGGTACCAGGGTGTGTGTAAGAAAAACTGCTTAATTATGGACACAATAACAAACACATCTGCAGGGAAACACAGAATTCACTGAGAGGAAGTGTCACGGCAATATAATCTACATACATTAATTGCTGGGTAATATTTTTACATTATGCAAATAACTAAACAAAATACAAACATGCTGTAGCCTTTTAACGAGGAGCTAAAGGCCTAGGACACCTCATAAAAAATCTGACAAACACCATTTGAAAGTGGTTATGCCTCTTTGCTATAATTTCTAAGATCCTTTATATTGTTAGGAAAATTTCAAAGGAACTGCTGTCTTTGTTCTCTGATGTCTACTTTTCAGGAGCCTGCATATAGCTTTCCACATGGCCAATCCAAAATGCATGAGAGCTGTGATTATTCAGATAAGCTGTTACATATGCTGACTTTCAAAACTTTGAGTGACAGGCTATTTGATTTTTCTGTATTTCCTGTTTCTTTTCAGTATTTTCCTCTGCTACACTAATCTTCACTACACTTAAGTTATATCCCAACCACAGACATTTTATGTTCTAGCAGACACAGCTCCTCTGGCACTAGGCAGCATTTCCACTAGTTTAAGCTTCTGGATGCCTCTCAAATCTCACTTGAACAACATAGGGAAATCGTACTACAACTAGTTATATTTTTTTTGATATGATTTTGTAGAGCAAATGTGTGCTGTTTGAAACTTGGGGTGAGGGGACATAAGGAAAACAACATAATCAAAAAGACACTTCTGAAAAAAAAAATATGATCTGACTTCTAAGCTCCCCTATTCTAATTCAGCAACTACTTTTTTTACATGCAGCAAATCCTTTTATTGGTTGTTTCTTGTTCTTTAATGACTTCACTACAGGGTTGCATGGGTCGATAGGAATGCCTTCTCCAAAATCCATTAACATGGTTCTTGACTGAATGCAGTCCAGGCATGTTAATCACCATTATTCTTCAAGAATGTCAGACCTCTCAAGTTTTCTATATGTGAATTTCATGTTTAAGAATCGATGTGCTCCTTATTTATACACAGGACTCAGTACCTTGCTGGAAATCATGGTGCAATTTAAAAATCTGCTATAGAAAATACGATCAAGATAAAGAAATTTCTTTAATGTTGGGAAAGGCTTATAAACTGCAATTAAAATTATAGTATCATCTGTGCATTTCTTATCTAGATGATAGTACAATTCAAAGAAATTTGAATTACATGTCTCTTCTTTTACTCCAACACATGCCTATTAAAGAGAAACTTTTTTTGATGTGATTGCATCAGGAGAAAAGATATAGCATGATTGATGCCAGTGGGGTTTGACAAATAGCAACTATACAGAAATTATACAAAAATGTACACATTTCCTCTCAACTGTTCTGCCACTTTGATGAAATGGTAATCTCTCTAATCCATTTCTCCAGCCAGAAAAGCTGTTTCAGAAACATACCCTTCCCTGCAGTTACCACCAGGATAGAACATTTATTATCCAGTAAATGAGGCATCACGTCTCTGATAATTCTCCTAAAAAAATCTTAGGGATAACTGCCTTCTATTGTGCATATCAATGATCAATTAAAATGTGAAAAAAAGTGTTGTATATCCTGCACAAGGCAGAACACAGACTGTTTCACTGATCAATATCCAGTGCAGAAATACATTGAATCTTGTGTGGACAAATTTCTGCCTTGTGCTGAGGGGTGGTTGGACACCCCACTCATGCCCTAAACCATGAAGGCTGTAGAATGTGGAGTTGTGAATTATTGTTGTCACATACAAGAGCCCTGGTCAATTTTGTCTTGAAAAATATGTCTGTAATGAGCTAAATGATTGTGGCTCTTGGCCCTGTGTGTTCCTGTGCTGTTAGGGAAGAGTGAGAAATGCAGCTGTAAAAAAATATACTACCAAAAAAACAATCAACCAAAGAAACCCTTCCAAAAAATACCCCTGAAAAAATCACCAGTAGGATTTGTACAAAGCCAGTCCCTACTTAACTATTTTCTTTATTTTACAAAAAGGTAAATCACAAGGACTAAATCCACATAGGTGCTCTAAACCCACAGTACTACTTTAATAATAAATTTTTTTTTGTTTACTCAGCTTAAAATCATGCTAGTGAAACTAAAGCTATTCGCAAGAGAGTTAATTTTAATGTTAGGGGGTTTTGTGTATGAAAACAGTGAGTTTTATAAAATGGCCTAAGAATAATGTGAGAAAATATTTGCTGAGAGATATGAGTTGTTTGTCTGTCTTCAATCCTATTTTATTTTATATGTACACACATACATATATATGTGTGTACCTGCTATATGCAAATGCATTCAAGTGTAGAGCAGGTACTGTTAACTTTGACCAATTTCTTTATTGTTTTCATTAGAATATTCTGTTATTTCTCCCCTCTGCAAGTAGCTTTAGAAATGTTTTTGTGGCATTGTGTAACTAAAACCTCATTGAATTACTGTTCTGTCCAAGAGAAGTTTTCAAACGGTTGAATATTACCTTGAAAATGCAATTTTTGAATAACAATGATTCTTAAAAGTCTTTGTTGTGGATTCCCTTCCTTCCTATGTCTGATGTTTAAAAATAAATTTCAATTATATGGACCATTACAAAGCCATAATTATATAATGAGAAAATTTAGGTTATTAATTTTTTAACATTTACTGCTGCCTTTTCTTTTATTAAGCTAAAACAAAGTATCAAGTTCTTTGCTTTTTTCTTTAGCTGAAGCAATAGGTGACATGATCTTGTTTGTATTTTGCCCACTTGCAGATTGCTGTTTGAACACTTGTGCACCACCTCTTCCACCGCTACCTTAGGAACCACCTCACATTTCATTCTTGCACAGATGAAATGTTTTTACAGAATTTGAAAGAATGTACCATGGATGGAAACAAGACACATTCCTAAAGAAATGTTTTATTCAACAGAACTTGCCCAGCTTGAGCATTTTCCAGGTAAAGGATCTGCATATTTTTTTTTCCCATAAATATTACTTGTTTGCTTAGACGCTGTGGAGTAAGTGACCTAAGAAAAGCTTGCTGAGTCAAAAATGCTTTCTCCCCGAGTCATTTGTGAGAAGGGAACAACACCTAAAATAACTGCTTGGAATCAAACCTACCTGATAATGCCATGAATATGTGAATATTTTTTTCTTACTTAGGAGAAAAAAAAACCCCAACCCAATGATCTCAAATCCAAATAGTTACCATAGTAACTCATGTTATGGCATATTATTTATGGACATATTGCAACATAGTATTCATAATGTGTTACTTTTTTCAGACCTTATGCTTCTGGTTGTTCACGTAACATTTGCACAGCTGAGTGAAAATGCCAGATCTTTTCACATGTAGCAAGCTAACATTTCTTTATACTATCAAAAAGTGCAGAATGATGTATTTTTGAGACAGCTATAAAAATATAGTTTTTAAAATTGTATTTAGATAGTGTAATACAGCAAAGCAGTGCTGCTAATTGTATTTTTTATCACTGCCATGTTTTAAGGGCTGAAGGGCGGGGGTGTAACAGTGCAGCCACAACAAGTAATACATTCCTGATGTGCTGGTAGAAGGGAATGAAACTTCATTGAAAACTCCATTGAAACTGCTGAAAAGAAATGAAACAAAACTATCACATGACTGGCTGTACCTTAATTTTTCATAAACGCTCTTTAATATTGTTACTTATGATGTGAACACATAAATAAGTCTGTAAAAGGCAGACTAATTTGTTAAGCTCGTGTTGATGAAATTTTGATCTAATTTTATTGTTTAAGAATTATCTTCAGACAAGTATTTACTAAAATAAGTACCTATGCTCTTGATAAAAGTAATATTTTGTTCCTTCTGCTTACATTTTGAGGCACAAAGAGCAGCTGGATACTCTACTGCTAAGGAACAGTGATGAAACTTGGTCACCTGGCTTTGCCATTCCCAGCCAGGGACCAGAGTAGGTGCTCTGTCTCTCTCTGCTCTCTTACTTTGTATACAAATACTGTTTTAAAAAAAATTAAGCTAGATGTTGCTAAGACTGTCTGCAAAAGAATGCCATTGAATCAAAGGGAGCAGTGGGGAAATCTGCACATCCAGGTCATTCTGAAATGCTTTGTCTTTGAAGCTGATCTCATATGTGCATATTGAATATTTGTATATAAATATTTAGACACTTGAGTTGATTAAGTTTACTTAACACCAAATATTTTTACGTGTTATTTAATTTCCATGTTACACAGAGCAAGTTTTTCAAATGAGATGTTCCTGCCAGCTAGTGCCACTCCTTCCCAGACAGGAGCTTAGCTATCAGTTGATATTCCCTTTTCCGCTTGTCATTTTCATCATTTGGCACCTGTAACTATTTTGAACACAATTTATGTCACTTACACATGAAGTGTGTGACACCTAAATGCCACAAATCATGAATATGCATCATTGCTGGCACAAATTTACATCTGTAATTATCTATACTCACAAACTGTCATTGTTATGAGGCCTTGTTGGAGACTGGCTGGAAAACATGACGTAATTCACTCATCCTCTACATGCAAACTCCCGTTCCATATTTTTTTCTGTTTGAAAAGTTATTAAAATGTTTTAAAATAAAAATTATTTAACAATTGACATGGATGAAGGAGAAATATTCTGTTTGAAAAGCACTTTTCCGGTTCTGTCTGCGCTGCATTTTATTTCAACTGTGAATGGACTTTTCTGAAAATACATTAATATTTTATTGAGAACAGCCCTGTATAATTATTTCTCAGACAATGCAATTATCCCTCTAATGAGCAAAAAAATGGGGGTTTCCCCACAAAGATTTTTTTTCCCCAACATTTATATGGATTCTAGTACATCTTGTTGATATTCTTATAATTCCTGGTTTACATTGGAAAAGAAAGCAGTAATCGCTCTAGTTGTAAAGCATCCAAATCCAGTGGTTGTGGTTGTACACATCTGAGATTTTCCTGCTATGGTTACTTTTTGTAGGAAGACAATAAGTTCACTCAGAGGTAGGGAGGTATTTTTGCCCATTCACTGTCTGATTATTGATGCAGTTTCTCTGCTACAAACATGGTTAAATGCTGAGAGGGAGGAGAAAAACTTCATGTGTAATCCATGATTCTTTTGTTAAATTTTCACTAGGTAATAATTCAGTTGTAAACTATTTATAAGTTGTAAGTACAGTCTCCTCACAATGGCAACATATTTTTTCAATCAAAAATGCAGATGTTTAAATAAATCCAGTTTGAATGCTGTTTATACCATTGGGACTGTGATCTGAGAGCTCATGAACGTGTCACAGGCTTTTAGTCCAAGTATTTTGAAATATACTCAGCTAGGATCCTTGCAGTGAAATTTTTGTATTGCCTCTCTGCTGTTTGTGTCATTACTTTTTTAAATGCTTGCTCTTCCTCCTCCCACTCCAGTCTTTGAAGTACAGTGTCTCTGTAGCCAACTGATAGAGTTCATAGTGATTTTGGGGTTGGAAGTATCTGTATTTATTTGGAATATGTAGCTGGCAATGACTACTTAACAGCCATTTTAAAGCTGTTGTTTGAGAGCTGGCTGTTACCAGCTGGTGTGGTTTTCTCACGTGCTGGTGGGTGCTACTTATTTTTAACACCACTATTTTCTAAGTTATATGAGCAAGAAGAAAGAATTGATGAGGGTAAACATTACTGCTTTCTTTGAAATTTTGTATTAATAGAATATTAAATGTTAAGGAAGGACAGGCTAAGGAAAGTATTAAAAGTAGAAAAAAAAAAAAGGAACAAGTAAAATAATTGAGTTGAAAGGAAATTTAATCACTCAGTGCCTTATAATATCAATACATCACATACTCCAAAAAGACAAAAGAAAGTGAAACACTGGGTTTACGGTTGCACAAATGGAAATAAAGGCCATAAAGAAGTCAGAAATTAAAACAATATTTTGGCTGTACATAGGTATCTCTTTTCAGCTGACTTCTGACACCTGATGTTTGCCTGTGCATTGCAAATAAGCCCTCTGCCAAGACCTGTTTTTAAAGCCAGCTAACTTGTGTGGGACTTGTGTTTTGAAGCCATTGATAGGGACACATTTTGAGAGGTAGGGTTTGGTTGGGTTTTTTTGGTATAATAATTCTGCTTCTTGTAGTGACCAATGATTCAGTCTGCATACAAAATTGCTGAGCTTCACTGACAGGAATGTTTTTCCTCCTCACCACAAGAGGTGTTCTAGTCCAATGTGAAATTGGAGAATCCTTAGCAGAGTTTAAGCTCATCCAGGTGACTCTTTGAAACTGTTGTTTTGTTGTGTTAAAAGANAAAAAAAAAAAACCTGCAGAAAATATTTAAGAAAGCACATTAATTCTCAAATGAAACTTTGTAGAAGTGCTTAGCAGCTGGTGTACAATTTGAAAAAGGTTTTCTTTTATTAGAAACACATAACGTTGGCATTCCCACTACTGCCAGAAAAGGTTATGCTGATATGAAGCAAAGAGAAGGAAGCAAAGAAGATTAACAAGTTTCCCAGCTTTCTATTTCTATGTAATAATGCAACTTGAAGAAAAACAAAACTAATACTCATTATATAAAGGGAAATATTTTTTGCATTTTGGTTCATCTAGCTTCAAAATAGATTGGAAGATTTTTGCTCTTGTGAGGGAGTTTATTGTTTTATTTTGTAAAATTGATCTGTTCATTGAAGTCGAGTAGCTGAGTGCTGGGTTTTTGTAGGTTTGGGAGAGCAGGACACAACAAACAAACCAAAACCCCAGACCTTGAAGGTTCTAGGTTTAACTTCCATTTTAATAATTTGTGTAGTTCTGCATTTGTGGTCATTCTGACAAATTTGGTAGATACACACCAGTAGAGCTTCACTGACCTCAACTTTGCCACCTATGAATCTGTTAAAAAGTCTAAAATTTGGAACTGCAACATGAAAACATGCCATTAAAACCATGCCTTTTAAATTCTAAATGTTCAGATATACACTGAATTTAATTTTCAAATTTTTTGCTTTTCTTTCCACTTTTCTTTCCTTGTGGCACAACTGATGAAAGCCCAAGTGTAGGTTTTTACCTCAAGTAAATTCATTCCCTGATCTTAAAAGGTTATCTACACTAATCTGATTTTTGTGATATAAGTCTAGTTATGCCATTACAAAAATCATGGAGAGCATTTCTATGGTGCTGCTTCCTATGATGTGGAAAACAGCTCCTTTTTTGATTAGTAACTAAATGAACAAAATGCAATATAGATAGGGGCATGTGTATCTCATATAGCCTCATTTTCATCTGAGTTAATCTCATTAGCCTTGTCACATAGTTACTGATGTCAGTTGATTATAAATACCACAAACATAAAGATTGGAAACAGTACCACTGTTCTTGAGGCTACATTATATTTACATAGGAAATGCCTTTGTTTTCCCTTTGTTTCCCCCCACACAAAAACATCCAGCCTTGCAGCCTGGGCACCCTAAACATGCTGGACTGCAAGGGCTTGGGCAGAGAGATGAGGATAAGGAAGGAGGAGCTCTAAGCCTGACTGGTTTTATTCCAGGGAGGCTGTGATCAGTAGTGGAGAGAAAAGAGGGGCATCCTTCCTTTAGGGTTGCAGGCTCTTTCTGTGCTTCAGCTCAGGTAGGATTATTCACACTCCTGCCTAGTGTTATGTGGTCTCAGGACCCATAACTGAACCCTTAAGGTTCCATTTTATCTGCATGTGTTGTGAAGACAACAAACTTGAATCATTAACACTATTTTAATTTTGCTGCAGACCACTGTTTTAGTTGCAGCTACCTTCCACTCTGTTGTCAATTACTTTGTAGTTAGATTTGGGCCCAATCAGTTCAAATAGCAGTGCCTCCACTTAGTCACTTAGATCCAATTTAGCTACCTAGAGAAGTGACTATTAACATTTATCACTTAACTAATCAGCACCTTTTCAGAATGGCTGAGTACGGATGGGAGATAGAATCTTCCTGAAGGCAGATGAGTTAGAATTTTTTGGCCAAGCAGATAAAATCCTAATGTTACATTGTCTTCATTGGTTGCTATGCTAAGTGAGATGGGAGATGAAATTCTGTGACCTTTTAAAAACAGGCAATTACAGTTGCTGAGAAATTAGCATACATGAAATCTGTGTAGAATTGCATAACTGAAGTTGTATGAATGATTTAACATCAATACTACCATTGCCCTGCACATACATTTAGCACATACTGAATTTACTGTGGGTCTTTTGAAATGTTTTTACAAATCTGCATGTTAATATGATTTTTTTTATATTATAGCTTTAGTAGATAAAATTAAGTATAGGTTAAATAAAGCAATAAAATATTTATTCTGAGCTGTTGGTGACAGCATCAACAATGTGTTAGGAGCCAACCCCAGGAAGCACTGACTTCTCTCTCATTTACTTTAATGTGAATCTGAAATAAGCCATTTAAAGGTAAGGGATATGTTAATAGAGTTAAGTCGGTGTAAAATTGGCATGAAAAGAGGATGAAGATGTAATACTGAGTCATTGGTTCAGAACAAAATACAGACCCTGTCAAATGTAAAAATTTTCATGACTGATGCATGGCATCTGCTTCCAGATGCAAAAGTTGTTCCTCATTTTTAAACCAACCATTGGGACATTCTTGTATTTTGTGTGCCTTGAATATCTACGTCAGGGAACTGAAAATAATTAGGTGCTAGAAATTCTAAAAACCTGTTTTTGGGAGTCATCTCAGAAGTTCTGAATGGTTGTTTAAATTTATTATGGTGTTCCTAGTATGGATAAGGATATTTCCTTAGTCAGCTATGCTTGGTAACTTAATATGACTGTGCTCAATTGTCTTCTGCATGACATGGCATGGAAAAGTGTTAAATATTTCATGTTGTGCTGGATGAATATAGAAAGTTGCAAAATTGGCAAATACATCTCAGTGTAGTATGACATGAATTATTAGAATTTTAATGCAAGAAAGCACAAAGTCCTGCATATCCAGCTTCATCCCCAGTGCTGTTTGATCCTGGCTATCTCAAAATGACTATAGATATATATCTGATCAAGTCACAGAAGTAAAACCCCCATTTCAAGGCACTGCCTTCCTGCAGGCCCCTCCTGCTGCAGAGTCCCTTGTACCTCCTCTGCAGCACGTGTGAGGTTGTCCTCACCCCTGGCTCCTGGCCTGAGGGTTACAGGGAGGCTGTGGCTGTGTACCTGTCACTTGTAGCCCTGCAGGAAGGCCACACATGGCCACACTCTTGAAGCTCCCCTGGAAGTGCAGCCCAAATTGAGATCTTAACATAGCACCTATGTGCCATTGTTAAGATGGGAGGGCTATATATCCAGGCTTCTGTTTGACATCTCTATAGCCTGATGCAAAATGTACTGGTTGCTGTAATTGGCTGATATGTGGAGAAGATAGAAAGTGGTCTGGCTTGACGGCTACAAAACACTTCATGATTATGTTGCACAGCTCACCTCTTTGTTTCCTGTATCACTGCATCATGATTACGATTCTAATTAGTTTATTTTAATCACGATCAATACTCCAAGGAGAAGCATCAGACAGCTAATATGATTTATTACATATTCCAAGAGCATTTGTCTCAGATTTGGCATTTCTGCTATCTGTCTCCAGAATGCCCCTGCCTGCTTGACAGCAGCCTGTCAGTGCTGCTATGATTGCTCTATGCAGTGACTTTAACTGCCAGCTTTTCCTGCAGCCTTGGAGAGTGATCGATCAGCACTACAATCACAGCTACACAGAATATTTTAACACTTGCCTATGGCCCTGTCAATTATGAAAAGATGGAGTATCAATTGCAATCTGGTCCTGTACCACTTAAGCATCAAACAGAAGACAAAAAGTAAACACTGGTGACCATCTTTATGAATATCTTTCTCTTTTGAAGCTTTTTTTCTTATAACTGATGTTTTACACATAGCTCTGAAGGAAGATCAAGAGCTGTCTTTGTAACATTAAGGATTCTTGAAGATACTGTGAGTACTGAAGTAAAGAAATGCAGTAATGCTAAAGATTTTCATAAACTGTCTTTCAAACCTGGGAAGGCAAAGGTCAGGTGAGGTGGTGGTTTATTATTATTAATGAATATAGGACCAAGGGGAGATATTAAGGTTTCCCTCAAAACATACAATATTTTACTGCTGAGTTTCCAGGCATCTTCTTTTCCTGAACCTCTAGTATGGGTGATTTGACCCTGGTTTTATTGATTAAACTTTTATTCTTCCCCAATGAATAATTTAAATTATGAGCTGTAGTCTGGCATGATTAGCAGGAGTTGGAAAGATTTTAAAGTAAATACACTATATCACTGTGTGCTCCTCCTACTGCATTGGATTCTTTCTGCATCATGGCGCTCTGGGCTGAAAACTTTATATGAAACTTTGTAACTTGATTACCAATTCTCTTTGGTGAGACACCTAGGAACAGATTTTTACTCTGATGCAGGAGGAGGGTGGTTATGGAGTGGGTTTTGGTTCGAGATTCCTCCAGTCAGTCTCCAACCTTGCTGGAGTTTCTAATTTGCACCAATAGTTCAGCTGGAATGTTTGGCTAACACAGATGTATTATCAGCTGTGCTGCAGTAAAGCATCCCCATGACTTCTACATTTCCCTGAATTCAACATATGTCAGTCTTGTTGGATGGGGAGAAGGGTGCGACCCCCTCTTTTCCCCAAACAAAATTGCAATAAGTTGTGCTATATCACAAGGAATTTTTATATAAGGCGCGTAGGAAAATTCAATAATATGTAAATCTGTAACTTCATAAAACTATGTAGCACAAAAGGCTAAGATTTGGACTGTGAACAGTTATTTTAGTGTCCACATACTCTCACTAAGGTTTTTCATCCTCAGATGCTCTTGCAGGTCCCACTGATATACCCCAGCATTAGTTTGTGAGTCCTGAATACAAGTGTTACTCAATGTAGTGACTGCATGACTATAATATATAGAAGAGACAGAAAGATATGTGCAGGTGGCTCTGAAAAACAACCTCATATTGTAAATGGTATTCAGAGATATGACTTTTAAAATGTTAAAAAAAATATAGAATGATGACAACAACAACAATAAAAGAAAAAACAAAAAGAGCTTCCCTTCTACTAAGCAATCAACTACAGCAAAACTCGGGGAAATGGCCAAAAATAATTATATCAGTTCCCCAGCAAACAGGTATTTTTTAATTACAAAGCTGTATTAGCTGGCTAATAATCCCCATGGTGAAGTTGCACACAGAAATTGCCTGTTGCAGTTGCCAGGCTGCTGCTGCAGAGTCTGTTGTACCCCTGCAGCAACGTGCCCAGAGCCTCAACCCAAATGCTGCTGTCAAAACACTCCTTGGCGTCCTGAAAGCAGGCAGGGCTGTACTCACAGCCTCTTTCCATGTCCTCTTTTCTAATGTGCTTTGGTGTGGCAGGGATGATCCTCTTTGCTCTCCTGGGGACAGGGAGATCCCTGCATGGTGCTCGTTTCTGGAGGTCGCGGGATGTGCGCACAGGCACCGGGGCCATGGAGCAAGGAAAGGAGAGAGACAGCCTGCTGCCCCAGGCAGGATTGGTTTCCCAGCCACAAGCAGGAGAAATAATTTCTTGGGAGCTAATGTGCTGTTAGTAGAGGGAGCACTGCCATATTTTTTCCTTTTCTTTATTTCAAATGATGACTGCATTGGGATGGGTTATTTACATATATATTACAGTCTCTGCCCTATTACAAATTCTGTATTTCTTAAATAGTTTATAGAATGCATCCTTTAGAAAAAAAATTTTGAATTTTGTTATTAGGCTGTTTTTCTAAGAAAACAGAAATATATATTTAATAAAAATATATATTTAATGAAAATATAGTACATTTTTCCTGCAAGCTGTTTAATGTACAGGCATATTTCAACCATTAGAACTTGGCAGTTTCCATATGGATTCAGTTTTAACTCAGTCTTAAATGGCATCTTGTTAAATATTTTTAGGCATCTTTAGAACTTGTTGTTTTGAAATAAAATTTGCCAGAGCAGTGAACCCATTTCAAAGGACAAATATGAGGGTAATCCAAATCTTAAAATTTTAGAATTGATCTGAAGATGGCATGAAACAATGTGCTTCAAGAAAGTCTTTCCTGTGAAGATGAAAGGTTTTAAAGAGAAGTTGTGCCACACAAAAATTAAGATAGGACAATTCTGCCTCTGTACATTTAAAATTTTTGGGGCCTAGAAAACGCAGAGGAATGGAATGTTCATGTCTGCTCACCTTCATATCACCTAGAGTATTGCAGTGTTCCATTTGCAGGGTTGTTACTTTAGAATGGATTTCAGAGAATGACATGCATCCATATTTTCATCAAATTGTTGGTCTAATATAAAATCAATTGTGATCTCAGAGGCTTTTCTTTTTTATTCACTGGAGGATTAGATACCCTTGCCAGGTATTCTAGTGTGTGTATATGGGGAAGAGGATTATGCCTTAAGTGGGTCACAATCCCAGCTGATGCTGGGCATTAAAAGTGCATCACTGAGGAGATCCAAGCTTGTGGCTTTCCAGAAGTGTTCTTGTGGCCACGCTTTTGCTGCTGATCCTTCAAAGAATGTTTAGCAGTGCCTGTCAGCTCAGTCTTTCTACAAGTTTCTGTTTTCAGTACTAAGGTCTTATCTTAAATCTTTTCTGATGTGTCAGGTTTAGTGGTTTAAAATTTTCTGACAACCATTATCCTTCAGTAATTTTCATAGAACAGTCTCCATCTTAAATTTCAGAGCAGGCCAATCCCACATCTCACTTGTGCTGGATATGTTTTACACAGCTATGAACTTGTAACAATACACATTTTAATGTATTTTCCTACACCTTGGCGGACCTATAGGACATTTCATTAACCATCCAGGGAAATAGCAGGAGACCTTTCATTTGGAACCTGGAGGCTGTGAATTGATGTTCATTTTTTCCAATGATCTGGAGTCACTGAGAAAATACTTAAAGAATAGAAAATCAAATACCATGCAAAGATAAAAATGTGATTTATGGACTGAATTTGAACTCGTGATATTCGTTGTTATGTATATATAGTTTTTTTTTAAAATCTTTTGTGCTGTAATGGGCTATAAGTGCATTTTTACTTTGAAGCTGTAAAAAACCAAATTGATCTCTTCTTAAAATGATTTGGTAGTATTTTAATATATCTACATCCATTTGGGCTATAGAAAAGACAAAGAAACAAATTCTGTGCTGCTCTTAATGTATTTTAGTATATGAAGCTGAAGAGCCAAATGCAGCTTTCAAATGCAAGATAGTGAAAGAAGATTTTACGAGGAACAACATGGAATTGGACTTAAAATTATAACTTCATCTGTAATTGACTCTTTCTATATATTTGATTTGGATGCAAAGCAAAAAAGTGCTTGGATTATAGAAATGGAATTCAAATTAAGGCAGTTAAATTTAAAGGGTGAGTGTTAGTAACTAAAACGTGATTATTTTTAAGGAGGAAATTGTTTCTGGTGCAATGTTTAGATATATTTGTGGTGAAGACACCACTTTCTAATTAAAGTGCTTGAAGTTAAAAACTGAGCCATGCTTTTGGATTCTCTGTTGTGCCTGGAGACTTGTACCCCTTTCACAGAACATGTGAATTTCTGCTGGTGTCATCTGAGTTTAATAATCCTTCTGCACTTTAGACAGTGTTAATTGGCATTAATTTCTCTGCCTTGTTCCTTCATGTTAGCTACTTCCTGCAAGGAACAAGTAGACTTTTCATGGATTTCAAGGTAGAAATGACAAAGTTGCATTGTTCTGCATCTGAAGTGTAATTTTGTATTGCTGTTATACATTTTTGAGTCTTTTTTTCTGGTATGAATTCCATTCAGAAAAGTTGTGGATCAAATGCCAAGTTAGTTAGTTTCATCCAAAATCTGTCACCTAAGACTTAATGTTTTCAGTCATCCTCAAGTAGTAGATTAAATGTCTGGAATTAATTTGGGCATTCTTGCTGGTTTTGTTTAATTTAATGCAAGCCTTTTGTCTTGCCATGGTTTGTTTTTTTCTTTCTCCTGTAAAATACTAGTAAAGAATAACAAAATAATTCTTTTGTGAATAATTATTGCATTTAAATGGAAATGTTCTCTGCCAGCAAGTGTTGTTTAGATAGAATTGAAATATTTCAAGGAAAATGATAAATTTTTTAAGTGTGCTACAGGTCAGATAGAATTTCACCTGTTTTAATTTAAAAAAGAGTATCAAATTAGTTCTGATCATTGCAGGTGATTATTAATACTAAACTGTGTCTCCTAGTAGCCCCAGACAAAGGTAAAGCTCACAACTTTCTTGGTAATTATGGACATCTTATAGATACAGAGGTGTGAGGCTCTTTAGTCCAAAAATTCTCTTTGCTCTTGAGAATCTTTGCTTTTATTGCTGGTGATTCTTTTCATTTGGTGAATGGAGGAAAAAAGCCCCAAATCCAAGGAGTGGAGGTTTTTTCTCATTCGAGTGAACTCTCTTGCCCAATTTAGGTGCTTTATATCCTTGAAAGTCCTTGAGAATTAACATACAACATTCTTTCTGCTCCTATCTCTGAACTTTTTGTGTTCATATCTGACAGAGAGAATCCACATTGCCCAAACTCAGAACTGAAAACAAAGTACTATGGTGAAGTATTTCTTAAACTTTTGTCTACCTTTGGGAGCAAGGAACAATTAATTATATTATCTTTTGACTCTCAGAGAGAAGAAACGGGAATGCATCACCGTTTGTAATCTATAGATGCTACTGGTTGAAATGACTCCATGTAGCAATAAATTATGAAGAACTAGAAATGATAACGTTTTTAGAATCATGGGGTATTAACATTTTAAAGGGTCTAGCTTTTTAAATTAAAAAGTTATGATGTATTGTTTTAATAATGCAACCTTTTAAAAATATAATAGGTATGTATAAAAGATATCAATATTATACCACTTTTTTTGGGTCTTATATGTATGGAAAGTGATTGTATCAGAAGTTAAACTGATTAAGTGGTGCAGTACCCATAAAAATAAAGAGGGGAAGGGATCTTGATTTATTGTTTCACTATAACAATTTAATTTCCCAAGCTGCTCAAAGGTGTGTGTGGGGGGTGGGCTGGGTTATTTCCTAATTTCTGTCTATGGTAACTTTGCACTTCAGTCTGACAAAGGGACACATGTTCAGACATTGCTGGGGTGAGTTACTGAAACCCTTCTCCACATTCCCACCGGTTTGCCATGGCTCCTGCAGATCTCCAGAAGGCTGGCACTAGTTATTGAGTCTTAATCAAGTGCATAGGAGACTGTAGATTTTAACTTTCTTGTAGAGCATAGTTCCTTTGGGAAAAGACTTAGGGATATATTCTTGTGGGAGTTTTCTGGCCAAATCATTTCAGCAGGCTACAGGCTTTTACAAAACTGATGATGCCCTTTGGGAATGTAGTTTTCAGCATTGTTTGTATCCTGCCTTGAGAAATAAAGAGGACAAGCATAAGGAAAGGCAGTGACTTCAGAGTTTCCTTCTGTGACTGTTAAACATTCTGTGAACATTTCAGGAATATTTGGACCCCAGTCATAGAGTATCAGCTTCAAGGGAAATTGTTCAAATTTACTTTATCATCTGGGAGATTACTTGCTAGGTCTGGTTCCCCATGAGCTGTGCAATCCTACTCCATGAGCCTCCTTTCTCTTCTCTGCCTTACTTCCATTCCTGTAAAATCAGGAATAAAGCTAACTCTCTCTCAAGTTAAAATTTGTAGTGCTCTAATAAAGGACAAACAGTGGTTATGTGCTGATATTTAAGTAAATGTGAAGAGTATCATTAGAGGAAAGCAGTGAACATAGCATTGCAGAGTCAAGGATCAGCATCATTAAAATAGGAAACTGTTGTGGACTTTGAGATTAGTGCACTTGAAATTCATGACCAGTTTTTGTGGTTCTCTCTGTGGTTCTCTCTATTTTTCTGCCTAAATATTTCTAAAGGGAAGGCATTATGAACTTTAGTGTATTTGAGTGTGTACCATAAAAAAATGCTCACGGCAGGGATTGTTTTCTTAGCCAATTATGTGAGAAGATATTCATAATGTGTTCAAGAAATCTCAGTAATATAATTCATTTTTTTGTCTGTTGTTTAGATATTGGTGAAGCTTTCTAAATATTAGCATATTTCCTGTTACACAGGGCTGAGTATTGTCTTTAGGAGAAAGAAAAGCTCATGTCTTTTTAGCAGGATAAGCAGATTCATGTTTATCCACATTCAGGATGTAAATGTTTTCTGCAATTAGATTTAAAGTGCTCTCTTAGTGAATGATTATTTTTAGCTACAAATGTCCACAGGGCATCGTGCCTGAGTGGTATCATCTCTCATATCTCTTTTGTGGAGCAAGGAAGATAGACCCACAAACATCTCTGGAGCCAGCCATGACTGTGGCCCCATGGTTTTTGAACCATTTTTAGCTGGTAGATAATTTTGGCAGCTGCTCCTAATAATGACCTTGGTAGCATTGATAGTCCTAAAATATAATCTGAACTGAGTTTTACTTTCCACAGTTGTAAGTAAGAAAAATAGTGAACGCATTAATAAATTCAAATGTTTTATTATCTTAAATTGTACCCTCAGAATGGGGTAAATCCAATTTCATTATTGTAAATGATGCCTAAAGTTTTAGTGTTCGTGTTTTTCAGATGCTATGCTACCCAGGGGTATAGTTCTGAGCCTCATTAAGTGTTAGTAAACTGTCTTCACAAGATAGACCAAAACTTATAGAAGTATGAGACCTTGTAACCAAGTGTCCACTTTTGTAACAATTTTAGGTCCATCTTGGGTATAACCCTACCCAGGCTCTTATACTGCTCAAGGTATATCTTTAAAGCCCTTTAATAAATACCTACTTTATTCTCTTAGCTGTATCTAGTCTCTGTTTCAAGTCAGCCTTCCCAAGGCATCATTCAGAAATCTATGTGTAAGCTGCATGGTGTTATATGAACAAAGTGGTTAGCAATCATTCTTTAAATGGTGAGAGAGGGACACAGATAATTTGTATTCATGTTATCAGGACCATTTTCAGGGTTTTCCTCAAAGCAGTAGCAGTCAGTGTACCTGCTGCCTGTTGTGTAAAGCTCTAATATGCTTTCTTATGGTCACTTGTTTTGATTGAAGAGGAATTGCTAGAGCTGAGAGGACAAAATGAATGCTATTACAGGGAGCATTATAAGCACAGAGAAAAGAACAAAACTTAGTGAGCCCTCAATATGTGAGGACTGCCTATTACCTCTGCACCAGGGCAGTGAGCATCCATGAGAACCTTTTATAAAGTGTGTGGCTGTGTGGCAGCTCTGATGGCACCCTCTGATGATGAGTTAATTGAAAGGTGTCAGCAAGGGCAGTCCTGGCCCTGGAAAGAGACTGACAGGATGATGGCAGCAGTCACTACTTCATTACTTAGAAACAAAATCAGAGATTCTTCATTTTAAAGGCAGGAGCTGCCAAGCAGTTCAAGAGCAAATGGTTTAATGTGTGGGGGTGGATGAGGTAAGGAGCTTTTATGTGTAAAGAGCTTCACTTAACCCTGTGGCAGCATTCCTGATCTGTCTGGAGTTAGAGCAGACAGTCCTACTGTTTTAACTCTAGTCTGATTCTCACCAGCCAAATCTATTTTAATTGTTTAATTAAAGTAATTTTCCTCAAGTAAGTCTGTTTTGCCCATGACAGCAGCTGGCAAGAGGTGACCCTGTCTTTATCTTGACCCACAAGTTTTTTCATCTAATTTTCTCCCTATTCTAATGAGAAGGGGAAGTAGCAGTGAGACTGGGTTACCATGTGGGAGTTAGAGAAGGCCAACAGACCATCCTATACATTGTAGCTGCCTCAGTCATACCAGTGCTGCTATTCAGTGTTCCATTTTCTCAAATCTTTACCAAGATCTGTGTGTAAGCATGAGGTGGTAACAAATAGAACGGGTAGCTGCTTTATTGCTTGAAAATTCTCCCTTCTTCAGTGGTCATCTTATAAATGGGATTTCTTTCAAGTGTTGGCTATGGGGTTTTCTTCCTACTCTTTTCCACCCTGTCCCCCACATCATCCACTATAAAAAAGAAAGAAAAATGCTGAGAACTGTCACTGCCTTGTTCAATTGGACAATTTGGGATTTGTGTCTCTGTTTTCACTTGTAGATTGAGTATGCTAGCTGAGTATTTTCCATTGTTAGTACTTCTCAGAGGAGAATTGTTGTCTATTAAAAGTAAAAATTGGACATACTACAAGGTTCAAAAGTAAAATCCACCCTTTCACACACCCCCTGAATTAGTGGATTTTAGATATAACTCAATATTTCTCACTTTACAGGTATTTCATCTCTTTGATGAAAACTGTTGGTCCTCTACAGGGAATTTCAGTGAGCTGTAAACACTGGGAAGTGCCAGGTAAGGTGCAGAACATCCTGTCAGGTCTGGAATGGCTACTGCCACACTTGATACCGGGGTGCTCAGCTCCTCCATCTCAGATGTACCCACACCCACAGGGAAAAATGTCTCCCTTCCTCATCCTCTGTCACAGAAGCAGGTTTGGCTGTGAGGCTGGGATACAGGGAACAGGGCATGGGCAGCAGCCCACAACCCCTGTGAACTCTGGCCAGGCTATCCCCACCCAGCCTGACAGGGGTCATGGTTCTGTCTCTACACCCCTTTGAACTACTGTCAGCTTTGATTGTGTGTAAGCACAATGACAGGAACAGAGGTCACACTATACTTTAATATTTTTAATGAAAGAGAACATTGGATGTACAGACTGCAGTTGTTAGAAGATTTGGCACTGATATTAATGTAAGTAAAAAACTGAGAAGGGACAAACTGTCTCAAATTCAAAGATTTAAATGCTCAACCAAGTAAACTAAAAAAATTTCAGAAGCAATGTCCCATCATTCCAGTAAATAAATGGAAGGTCAGGTTTCAAGACATGCTTTGTCCCCTGCAACAGAGGCATTTTACACATTTTACTACTTATTTCACTGCTTTCATATGTGCTAAATTCTTCTGAAAATACGGTTTAAATGGTCTTTGGAGGATCCTTTATAATCTGTAGATGGTGAAATAGAAAACTTCTAGGCTGAAAGTTTGAAAAGACTGCTTTTACTATCATTTTCAGCAGTAGTGACTGTCGGTATTCAATCTTGGCTTCCTCCAGCTGGCCAATAATAGTTTAGTTTCTTATCAGCTTTTCTATTTTTATAACTTATTGGATTTGGATGTATATCTAAGATTACATGTGAATTTTTCCATTTTACCTTGTATTCAAGAAGCCATGCAATTTTTGTTATTTGTCCAGTTTTTAGGGATTGTTCTTTGAATTAGACTTTAGGAAATTGCAGCTCATGTAATGACAAAAGGATGGCATAATTCAAATAAATAGCAGCATAAGAGATTTTTAAAAACAGTTTCAACTCCCAAATTTGGTGGGTTTTGGTGGTGATTTTTGCTTGCTGGTTCATTTGTTTATTTAAAATTAGATTTAATTTTAGATTTGAGGCCCAGATCCAAATGATTCCTCCCATAGCAGCCCCAAAACACTCAGCCTAAAGAAGGTGAAGTATAATAAGAACAAACTTCTAGTGCTATTTGCTTAGGCTGCTTTTCTGTCATCTGCCTCTTACCAGCTTTTACCAGAATTGACACTTTAATTTTATTTTATGAGTGGTTTTGGTGAGGCCTTGAAGACAGAAGTTATCTAAGTTTCTTTAAGAAACTCATGCACTATGGCTCCCTCTACTTCCTTTGCCTTTTAAAGGAAATAATTTCAAATACTTAACATCTTGCTATGTGAATGTCTTTTCAAACCTTTGATTATTTTTGGAGCTCTTTCAGTTTTTTGTTAACCTTTCTTAAATAAAATGACTAGAATGGTGTTTGAAGAAACAAATCATGAGATAGTCATGTTTTGATTTTACATTCTGTCCTACTCTTGTCCTACTCTTACCTAACATTTCTTCTATGATTTCTTTACCTGTTGAGAGAAACTCTCACTGAGCTGTGATAGTTCCATCCTTTCTTGTGGTGTTTTTGTGATAAGCGAATTCTAATTGGTGTAATATAGTTTTAAATTTTTCTCTCCATCTGCATTTCTGGACTTGCATCAATCACTTCCATTTCCATTGTGTGGTCTTTTCCTGGAAAGTGAAGGTACTATGATATCAAAACATTTTTCAAGATTACAGAGATTACATTAAAACATTTTGTAGAAACCAGGTCTGGCAGGAGAGCTGGCCAGATTGCAGAGTTTCTAGCCAGCCTTTTCAGCAGCAGCACTGCCAGGTTAGTGAGTTGCTATGCAGTTCTCCCAGATTTTTTGATCCTGTGAACCTTTCCTTTGTGAGACTCGATGTTGCAAGTCCTACAGTCCCAGGCTGCAGTTTGTCTGTCCCAGCTGCAGGCTGAGCTGGCAGCTCCCTTAGGGACCTGCACCTCATCTTGCCCCACAGGAGAGTGGTGACACTGACACTTCACCTTACAGCATGTCCAGCAAGCAATATTCCAACACCAGGAACTCATTTGTCCTTTCTCAGCCATCTCCACAGTAAATCACTCACAAGTTTCTAAAAGATACTTGGTAGTAAAAGAAATCAGCCACCTCAAAGTGATAAACAACTGGCCCTTTGAGAAAAGCAGGTCTTCAGCATCCTTGCTGTACACATCTTCAGCTGGTGGGAGGATGTGCCAAATGGACCTGTTGTCATTGGCTGTTTGGGGTCCAAAGGCAAAAACTGTTTTCAGAAAGTTTAAATCACTGCTTGTGATGCTCTTGGTAGTTTTGTAAGGAAATTTCTTTTCCTTGGTTAATGACAACTAGCTTTCTCATGAAACCAATGATGCTTTCACAGATTTCTTGGAAGCTTCAGTCTGGAAGATCACATGGTTCTGTTTCATTTTATTTCATGCCCTGAGAAATATAAATTTACAGGAACTATTTTAGTGGTTGTACCTTACTTGATCATGATATGCCAGATAATTTGTTTCTCCTAATCAGTCTTGTGTTTGCTAGGGTCACATGTAAAACTCTCTCTTGTATGTCAGTATTGACATGTGTTGTATGTTCCATTTAATTCCATAATTCTGTGGATTATTTGCACAATTTTTATAAACTAGAACATGGTATTCATTGCTTCCCAGTCCTCTGAAACAGTGGCAGTTCACTACAGGTGTTGGTTGCATTCTGAAGTTACGCTGCCTATGTGAGGAGCTAATGAAGCTTAAACCTTGCAGTTTTAAGAAGGAAAATGAGAATTGCACAAAAAATTTTGGAAGGCAAAGGACTGCTGGGACTCTTGGGACATAATTCACAGGATAGGGATCTCAACAGAATGACAGTGAGGAAAAGGTTTGTGTAGGGAGAATGCTATGAGTAATATTTGAGAGCCTTATGGGAATAAATGAACAGAACCTTAAATACTTGTGAATAAATATTCTCAGGGGTTTCTTTCTTGCCTATTGCAAAGGTATTTTATGTATTTTGTTGTGTAAAAGCCTATGGTATTTCTGGAAAACAGCCACTGGGGGAGGGGAGGTCAGGGGAATCGTCAAAAATAAAGAGCAAATGGGCAAGTGTCTGACTCCCTCTTGCTAAGGCAGGAAGGTATCATAGAAATGCATCAGTCCCAGCAAACTTGTGAAAATATCTCCAAAATAGTCAAATATTCCTTAGAGTTATTAGAGACTTATCTTACTTGAATTCTAGAACTGTAGACTCCCTGTAGAATTTGTGGTTTTCAAATGACTGAGATAATGTGGAAAGTTATGTACATTTTTTGAGGAAAATGCTGGCATTCTTGGTGGCATTTTAATCCCAGGAATGGAATTGTTTACTTAAGTGAATTGCTTTTGACCTCCTTTCTCCCTGCTTTGACTTTACACTGTCAAGTTACAAAATTCTGCATGGTACATCATGCTAGCAATAGTTAGTATAACAATGAGGAAACCTATTGAATATATATATATATATATTTATATATTTATGTATAAATATATATTGAATATATTTTAGGGCCCATTTCAAGGAAGCTAGAAAAAATTCCTTTACAGCTGGTGTGTGACTTGGCTGGTTCTAAACTAGCTTTAGATGAATGTAATTAACATCACTGCCATATTTTTTGTGATTGATTTTCTAAGGTTGTGAAATAAAAAAATAAAAATAAAAACAAAAGAAACATTCTACTACATTTCGTATTACCTTGAAAATCAGGTCTAATAGTTTGCAAGTCAAATAATTATATGACTAGGCCTTATTATCCTCCAAGCATCTCACACTTTAATTGATTTGACTTTTTGGAGATAAATGTCTTGTGTCACATATATAGCACAAAGCATAACAGAGTATAATGCAATTTCATCAGGGATCTTTTGTAATTGCTTATCACACATGGCTGTGCATGATAGATAGAAACAATAAAAAAATAAATTAAAAATATTCTAGCCAAACAATGTTAGCTTCTGAAATGTTGACTTTTTTTTTTTTTTTTTTTTTCAATATGTCCAGATCTGAACACTCAGAAAACATCAATCTCTTCAGGAATGCATTAGGAACTGTGGGATAGAATTGATAAAAAGCTTACTTTCCACAGATTTAAAATCAATAGTGGGGACTTTAAGGAGGACAACTGCTGGCTGCTGCATGGGGTGTAAGGTATACTTCTGAGTGCCTGGAGCAAGGTCATCATATTTATCAAGTCAATTCTTGCTTTTCATTTTAGTTGTTTTATTGAGACAGTGTTAGGAAAGCAGTTACAAAATGACTCTTTAAATTAGAAAAAAGACATTCTCTAAAAATGGTATAGTTTAAGAATCCGTAGGTCATAAAAACGATTTTTTTTTAAAAATCATTTACATATAAGAATTTAGGCTTTTCGTTTCAGAAACAAACTCCAGCTGTTCTGCTGGATAGCTGCCTGATAGGCACTTGGATGTGCTTGGACTGTCGTAAACCTTCATTCATTCACAAAACTGAAGTCAAACAAATATAATTTAAAAATGCACCTGTTTCCCCTTTGTATCCTGGGCTTCCTGGTAGTATTAATTCACACAGTACTGTTGTGTACAGGTGAACAAACAGTCCCTCACTTTCTGCAATCTCTGGTAACTGAGACCCTCAAATAAACTGAATTGGTGTTGGTTACTATACTTTGATCTCGTCTTGTCCCACCTACTGCTGGGGAACCCTTTCTTTCTCTCTAGACAGAACCAGGAAATACCTGGGAAAATCTTGAAATGAGGAAACAGATTGTGAAGACTGAAGTGTCTTTTCACATTCCTGTAAAGCTCTGTCCTTTATCACTGAACCATGCAGGCTGCAAAGCACCTTCAGACATCTCTAGTCAACCTCCCTGCACAAAGCAGGTCCAAGCTTTGTCCAGCCAGGCTTTTGGTGCCTGCTGGATGGCAGCTGCACTGCCTTTCCAAGATATGCTTTCCCAGAATGTGACCATCCTCCTTGTGGAAATGTTTTATTACAATCAAGATTTCCTGTGTTGTACCTGATGTCTGTTGTCATTTATCCTAGTGATGTGCACTTCTCTTCCTTCTGTGGCCCTTGACAGTATTGAGGCAATTAATTCCCTTACAATCTCCTCATTTACTGTTATTTAGCTCAGTTTTGGTTTTTTTTCCAGTAGCTCTAAGAAAAATGTATTTTGTCTTTAAAAACTCCTACTCCCTCCAATGCTTGCTATATATTCTTTGTGTTGACAGATATTTAATATCACAGGTCAAGATGGCAAAGCAGTTGCCAATTCTGACTCCAAGATGTAGGGTAACTTTTAACGAAGTTTCACTGTAAGTGTCAAACTCCAAACAATATTCTACATGGCAGCCTATACACAGCCCTTATGAGTATTGTAGCAGCACATTTTTTATAGTTTTGTGGGATTTTTAATTTTCTTTTTCTCTTTTTTCTGGTGGTGTGAGATGGCTGGCTTACTATCATGTTAAGGTTTACTTAATATTGTCTATTCATGGGACATGTTAATTTCTAACTTGGTGATCTTCAATTACTGCAGACCTTCTTAACATTACTGTGTGGTGTTCCTAAACCAGTGACTAGAGGAAAACCATACTTGCCTGGCCCCATTTCTTGTGTCTTATCTCCTGGGGCATAAGATCTGAGGGATATAATTTGACATCTGTTTCTGATTTTGATTATAAATACGAGAAAATTTCTTATGTTCTCTCAGGCCTCCAAGTTTTCTGTGAGTAAGGGTGAGTGCAAAGTGATGGGTGTTCCACTAGGATTTCCTAGGTCCTGACAGATCCACAGCTAAGGTCATAACTAATTCGTATTAGCTACAGTTAATTCAGCTGAGGACTTGTGCTCATAGAAAATATTTTTAATTGGTTGCTGAATTACTTGTTGTTTGCTCTGACAAAGTCCCATTTTCTTCCATTTCTGGTGCAATGTCGTAATTCTCTAGCCAAAACATTGGCTCTCCTTTATTCTTTTGGAGACTCTGCTTGTTCAAGGCTAGTGACAGCTTTTCATCTTTGGGGTTTTGCTGTTTGGATTTTTTTTTTTTTTGTTTGCTTGATTTTGGTTGCTTGTTTTGCTAATCATCTATTTAAAACATGGAATCATTTTGATTGTATGAAGTTAAATAAAATGGACTGTATAGACCCCTGGGACCTAGATTCTCCTTTTATTTTAGTTTGACTATCTGCATTCTATGGGCAGATTTGGTATAATTTTTTTTCCTGCTGTTTCCATTGCTCTTGTTAATTCTGCTGCTTTGGGCGATGTTAAATTTGCTTTTGTCAGGAATCACCTTTAGAATCTCTCATTATTAACAGAGCATTCATTCTCTCAGTATTTCCTCTAGGACATTTCCAAATGGGCAATATTCTGTTAGGCTGTCAAATACACAGCTGTAGTATCGTGCAACTGTAATGTCGTATTGCCTTTTCCTATAATGAAATATTTTACAATGAAATATTTTATAATGGTGTTGGGTTTGATATGTTACTCTTTTACAATTATTTGTACATCTTCTGAGGTTTTCTGTCCAGGTTTCTCAGACTGCTACAAACTGGTTAAGACATCGTGAATTTTTAACCCTTTGTACATTTAGGAGAATTATGTGTTCTCTGTAATCTTATATGTGAAAATACATTGGCCCAGGGTTTCTTTGTATTGCTGCCATTTTCTGCATTAAACTGTTCATTTTTCCTAAAAACTACTGTTCTTAATTGTTTTTGGTTTGTTGACATTTATACTAAAGAAACTTTTAGTTGAGAAAAGCAAATTGTACTTACATCAATGAAAAATACTCTTGCTCTATTTCAGAAACATGAAAATATACTAGAGGAAAAACTCTGTAATTTAGCAGTAAACAGATGAAAATGGAGAATTACTATATTATGTCTTTTAGTTCATTTCTTGAGATGTTATCTGTTAACTCTCTGGAATAGTTTATTCTGGGTGTCACAGGACTGTTGTCTTGTGTGCCTTTGGAGGAGGTGTGCATAAAATAATTTTTAAATGCTCGTTTTCCATCACTAACTGCAATTTGAAAGAGTAAATGTATAACTGATTTGGTTTTGAAATTATTGCTCTTGTAGATAATTTGATAGTATATATGTATTTTATATGTCTTTTTTTTCAGCATGAATCAGGAACTTGCCCTGTAGGAGTTGTATGTGTATTTTCTCTTCTGCAAAAGCCATTTAGGTAGATTTCAGCTTTATTTGAAGCAGGTGATATTTTCTCTCTACTCTGAGTACCAGACATCAGTTTGCTTGAAGCTATGAATGTCCATAGTTTTATTTTTAGGGCAGTATCAGGGTGTGGAATGTGCTGCATTTAGTTCTGCCAACACATGGACATTAGAGCAGATTCACTGTTAGCAAAGCCCCCAGCCTGGTGGCCAAATGCCATCCCGTGAGTGACAGCAGATGAGACTCAGATACAACCTGTACTGCTTACAAATTCTTACAACTCTTACTCTAGACAGCAGATAAACCCCAAGAGTGCCTAAAGGAACTTTGTGCAATGAGAACGTTTTTGTATGCAAAACTTAATATATGGCTTCCTTGTTCATCCAAAATTAATGATAAAATATTCATTTGCTAAAAGGGTGTGACTCAGGAGTCTGCCCAGATGTCCTGGTTCTGGCCAGGACAGGGTTAATTTTTTGCAGTAGCCAGGAGGGGGCACGGCTGGGACACAGAGATTGTTCTATATCACCACATGGAATTGCTGAGGAGAGAGGAAAAGGGATCCGTTTCCAGGGAAAAGGGGTTCAAGCCAGTCAAGAAAAGGTGGCAGCTAGAGCAGTCTGGTGTTTGTTTATTATCAGGGCCTTTATGTGTACATTGTTTTCCTTATACCTTTTGTTATTAATATTGTGCTATTACTGTTAATTTTCTTATCTCATTGTTTCCAGTAAATCATCCTTACCTTGACCCCTGATCTTTGCCTTTTGTGCCTCCATCTGGAGCGAGGTGGGAGGGGAGGCAGTTGCCTGGTTTTAGTGTGAATACTAAATTGGAGAATAGCATTCCTAAACCATGATAGCAGATTGAACTGTCTGAATGTCAAAGGGGAGACTGAAATCCTGGTTTTGGCCAACCAAATTTCTGGTGTGTCACCTTTCCAATAAATCAAACCCTTTCATTATCAACATCTCTTCTGGCTCCCTGTCTCTCTTCAATCTCATTTCTCTCTCCGCCTTATATTTTGATTTTTTAAAATTTATTTGTAATTAATTACCAGGGCATTTTAACTATTACAAGTTTACCCTATTTTAATGGATTTTTTTCTGAGTTTAGTCATGATTTGTATCATCAACTTCCACACATAACCCTTCAAAAGACATCCAGGAATAAAGATCCCCAGATTTTATAAAATGATATGTCAGTACCTTAACAGTACTTACCCTCTTTTTATACAAATTGATTTTTATATTATTTTCCAGTATTTATAGATGTCAATAATTTTATTTCTATTAGGGCTAAGAAGAAAAGAGATTCTGAAAATGATGAAAATTCAGGGTACTTCAGACCTGGCAAATACAGCTGGTTGTGCTTCCAGAGAAGCACAACAGAGCCACATACATTTGGTTTCAGCTGAACACATACCTGAAGAGGAAAGTTATTTTGGTATTTGCCTGAGACTTTTTTTTAGAGCCTAATTCAGTCAGGCACCCAACTACTGTTGTATTTCCAAAGAAATCAGCATCCTATATCCCTTAGTCTTCTTTCATAATTCTGATCTATTTTTGGTGTATCTTTTATCTAGTCATATGTAATATACACTGTCCAAATATGGAAGGAAATGCTCAATTCATTTATTATTTATTAGAAAGAAATATTTAACTATTTAAATTATAAAATTGAAAAAGATCCAATCTAAGCCAAAGCCAGCCTGTGGCTTAGATCATTGTATAGGGAAAACCATTTCAAGTTATTTATATTTTATATTTCTCTACTCAGCAGGTTTTGAGGGGTAAATGTTTTGGTGATTTACATGCAATAAACCTGGGCTCTTTTCCAGGATCTCCCAAAGGCCATTTTAGTGACCTTCGGCAAGTTCATGGCAAATAAATAATGGGATTGAACCTAATTTCCTTTACAAAGGAAAGCAGTGTGGCTCTAAGTATAAATGTTTATGTACTCATCTGAGATACTGCAGTAAAAGAGTCCTGTCGACCACAAACCAGCATTATTTATTGGAGTGGCTAAGATTGAATGATGAAAATGCTAACACTATCTACTCAATCTGCATACTTGTTAGTGTGTCATAAACACAACACTTCCCATCAAATGCACTCTTCCTGATATGAATCAAGCATTTTTATTACAGTGCTCTCCTCTATTCATCAGTCTGATTCCCTGGCCTTAACTGCCAGATACAAAATTCTTGCTGATTTTCAGGGATGTCACCACATAGCTGTGTGCTTTTGGTTAGAGTAATGGGCTATCAGCAAAACACATACAAAAATAATTACATTTAAAACTGAATTCTGGGTATTTGTACCAGCAATACAATTCAAGCTCCTGCTTCTGCAATCAGTAGGCATGCCCTAGCACTGTACACAAAATTTGGACTTTAATTCATCAGTAGAAATGAACCAAAATATTCATGGAGAATCCCTATGTGACACTGCTAGTTTCCCCATCAGACATGGGATGGTCTGTGGCACATGAAGATTTTATCCTTCCCTATACATTGCATGACACCTGTATTTTCTCTATTTCTCTGTTTAAAATGCTGAACATTTTGGGTAGGTAATCCATGCCAATACAGGAAGCTGTTATTGCTAACAGTGTATAGGTCAACAAGAACTTGGATTCTAAATCTTGGATTCTTGGATCAGTAGACCCTATTGAAGACAGTAAGCAGTGGCAAATATTTTTGGCATTAAAAGTCATGCAGTTTGCAAGTTTTAGAACAGAGACCAAGACTTTTTGACACTCTGGAAAATAACCCCATTGTCTTGAAGAATTCTGTCAGAAAACAAAACTCCCACATTTCATTGGCTTGGTTACTGTCATTTTTGGTTAATTAATCCCCGTGTTGGTCCCATGCTCACTTAAGGGGTTATGTCCAGTGCTCTACACCAAGTGTTGAACAATCAGTGAAATTCACCTTGTGAAAAATCTCAAAAAGTGTGTTATGTGTGGGAGGTGCAAAAAGTCAAGGTTTGAAATACAGAGGCAGCTGTAAGCATCACACTTTCCTAGGTGTTTTGTGATGATAGGAAACGTGATGTACTGTGAGATTGTTGTCTAGGAGGTTACAGTATCATGGAAGGTCTATTTATGTTTATTGAAGACACATTTAATTGGGTACACAGAAAAAAATTGGAGATGTTCAACAAATGTGAGAATTGTTGTGCATTTTGACCCCTAATTGAAGAAAAATGGTACCAATGAAATCATTGCATTATTTTTAAGGAATTTCTCTTTTCCTGAATGAAATTATTCTTTTGAAGACAGAGACATAAGATTCTCCTTTGGAACTAACCTTTATGTAAAATGAGAAGGCTAATCTTTTGCTCTTGGTAGAAAGCAAGACCTTGAAAAGACATAAATAATTTTAGAATTTCCTAGTGACTGTGAGCAAATTACTAATGCTCCCTGAGGCTGTTTTACTTGACTTGTAGGAAAATACTAAGTTTTCTATCTCTGCTATTACAAATTTTATCTGTTGAAAAAGCTTTTGCTTATTATTATTGCAGTAAAAAGAGATTGTACCCTCTGTCAGAGGGTGTGCAGCAGCAAAGAAGGAAGTAAGCAAACTAATGTCTAGGGGAAAAAAATGGATAGGGTTTCATTTAGATGCTTTAAAGTCCACATTTTTCACATTTTCTTGTATTTCTTCCCCAACTTGAGCCCCAGGTATGTACAACAATTCCTTGGTGAAACATTTTATTGAATACTTCAGGGACCACAGGGGAGAGACACTGTACCCCACAAGCTGTTTATCTCCAAAGCTGACCACACTGCTGGCACCAATACTGCTGCTACCAAAAAGAAATGCCAAAGAGACTCTGGGGCTTTTTTAAAGAGCCAATTCTGCAGAAAAGACAAAACCATCTAAATATTTCAGTTAATCCTAATCATACATTATTTGTTTTGTTTAACAGCTCCGCTTTGAGAATTTCACATTACTGGTGGTCAACTTTTAAAATTTGGGATATAACTGTCCTCTGACTTATGTGTGCTGAAGTGTCATTTATTTCCCACTGAGAAGTCTGGGTGATACTGGCATAGAATCATAGGTGAACACAATCAAAAATCTGCATTTACGTTTTTATTCCAGTTTCTTCCTTTAGTAATTTTTAGGTCGTCTCTCTATGTATGGCTCTATGATTAATTCTTATTTGAAAAACACCCAAAATTTCGAACTGGATTGGGCCTGGTCTATCTTTTTTTTTTTTTTTTTTTTTTTTTTTTTTTTTTTTTTTTTTTTTTTTTTTTTTTTGACAATATAGTTTAAAAGAATGAGCCTGGAAATACTGATTTGTTTCAGTTTTGTACTATGCAAGAAATAATTCTCTGTAAGAGCATTTCCAGTCTGTGAAATGGGCATTGTAACATCTGTCTTGTACAGCAGGCTAAGTGGGCTGGGTTAATTAATGAACTCTGAAAAAGTTATTACTGAGTTTTTGAATAAAAGTTCTATCTGTATAATAACTGCAGAAATGTTGGAGTAACTGCAGTTTTAAATCCCAGACTGAGGATTGACAAAAAAAATTACCCAAAACCAAAAAGAAGACCACCTTAGCATTTCAAACATCCTCTGAAATGCAAGGACACTGAATGACCTGGAGGATGCCTGATTTTTAGAAGAAAACTGGTGATAAATCTGTATGGCATCAAAGTTCCTCTTGGTAGGTATGAAAACAGATCTTCTCATATAAGTTTGGGAAAAAGTCAAAATAATTCAGTTCCTATAAAGTATACATTAGTGACAAAGGAATAAATCAAGGACATCCATAGCAGTACTTTGGTTGTTTTTGTTCTTACACTGGTGCAAACAGAACTGGTTAAGCCATTTGTAGTCTGTGTTCATATGTGTCATTTCCCAAGAGAACAGACACCTGAAGGGTTTGATTTTAGAACACCATTCACATGGGAATTATCTGTTGGTTTAAGGTGGTAGCTTCTGGTTTTCGTTTTCTCCTTAAGGGAAACAGAACATAAGTGCCCAATGAAAAAGCTCTGCTCTTCATTGCAGAGGAGAGCTGTTCTGTCTGTGCTGTGGGGCCCATAGCTTGACTGTCTTTGTTTTATTATACATATTTTTATTTAATCACTGCATTCATTTTTAATCTTTTATTGGTTATTTCCCAGACAGTGCTTTGGAGCTGCTTATTAGCTTTATCCCTGTAATCTTAGTTTTTTTCTGTTAAACTGTTAAAAGGAAATTTAGCTTTAAGACTTGTGGGAATGCATGTCACCTACAACTGTGTTCCAGCTGTAGCTGTACAGCTTTTTATATGATCCTTTATCCTAGTGGAGAATTGAGAGTTGAGAAAGGTGGATTAGAAGAGCTGCTAGACCACAAGTGTTTTTCACAGCTTGCAAAGCGAACATTTGATTTTAAATGCAGTTCTGATGGCAACTGGGTATGTCTAATGTCAGGACAACACACAGGAAAGGCAGAGTACAGCAGACACTGGGTATCAGTCTGGAGGATGGGATGGGGTCATCTGTGGAATTTCTTAATTTACTGTTAAATTTTCTGTCACTGAATTGAGATTCTGCCATAAACATTCTTTATTCAGTTTGCATTTTACTTGAGATTGCAAGTGAAAAAAATCCCACTATCTTTTAATTCAATGAAAAAAGAATTAACTGTTAAAAATTATAGGGGCACTCTGAATAGATGAATTCCACTGGGAAAAAGGAAAAGATATTCCCAGGGCCTTTGTCATGGGAAGCCTTTAAAAGGAAAATGCATGTAAGAACAGTGTAGATCTGAGTGGCTTTGAAGGTGGCTTTGCCAAGCACTAATGGGAAACTATGGCAGGAATCTTTTCAAAGGATGTGGAGGAGCAAAATTGTGCTTCTTGTGATCAGTCTTCATACTCTGGTGCTGATTAACCAGGGTCAGCTGAGCAGGAAAACCAGGAACATTTCTCATCTTGGACATAGAGGGTCCATCCTCACCAGGACTTTGTAACTGCATAAATTTTTGTCCTCTTTGGCTCAGTCCTAAACATAAATGTGCTGCCACCAAACCCAACACCACAAGTCAGTGGGGCCGGAAGTGTTGCTGCTGTTGAGAATTTTGAAGTGAACAAGTGAAAAAAAGCCAGAGCCACCAGTCAGTATACAGAATTCACAGTGTTGTCACTGTTGGCTGTGTTAAAACATTGAGGTGATCTTTGATGTATTTGAGGTTTTTCAGCTAAAAGAGTTAAGTAAGTTAGTTAAGCAATACATTTTTTATTGATGCCTTTTTGTCTCTCCCAATAAAAAGGCAGCTCTTGAAACTTAGACACCTAGAATGGGCAAGATCTCCTGCTAAGGAGGTTTAGGTGTGTGCTGCTGTGCAGTAATGCATGTGCCTATAGAAACTGCAAAAGCTGGATACTACCAGAATGATATGGGCTGGTACAGGACAAATCTATCTTGACTGAATTCTGCATTATCATGGATACCCTGCCATTGGTACCTGAGTTAGCTGCTTTAAAACTGGCTCAGGTGTGTCAGTGGTATTGCAGTTTCTGCAAAGTTTTGATCTAGCCTTGAAGTTAATAGAAAAGGGATCTTGTATGGTACAGAAGTGCTGGTTCCAAAGCTGCACATGTTCTACTTTCCTCCTCATGTTACCTCTGATGTTACCGGTTTAATACTGAGAAATGCTTTTATTGTAAACCACTCTAGGACACTCTTAAGCAAAGGTCTTTCCTATGGGATATTTATTTGCATTAGATATTGGAGAATATTCTTGATGGAAGAGTACTTTTTTGATACTTTATTCCCCATGATTCTCTTATTGCACAAATCTGAGCATAAACATTCTGGGAGAAATATACTGTAAATATTTGTATTTATTAATGCAAATCAAAACCACACAGCTAAATCCCCGTGTACTGGACCAAATATTTACCTTTCTGTGTAGATTTTAAGTGTATTCAAGGACAGGACAACCATTCTCCATTTTCATAAACAGTAAAAGATGCCATTGAAGAATTATAGATATTTTATTATTGAGTGGGAGATTTGGAAACTAATATAAAATATAAGAGTGGGTTCTAAAATGGAAATATTGTGTATATTGAAATATTTTAGTGATTGTGTTTTAATACTGTTAATTTCTTGGCTATCAATTACTTTAGCAAATCTCTAGGAAGCCCCTTATACATAGTACCACATGTTAAAAACCATTCAGCTTCCTGGAACAGCCCCTGCTTAAAGAGTTAATGGTCTAATGAGCCCAAATGGACTAAAATGTGGGATAGCAAGTGGATTTAAATGAAGTCAAGTTTCTGGCAACGGTGATAGAGCTGCTTAGGTGAACTAGAAGTGTGCTTTTCTTTCCTTGGTCCCCATCCTAATCACAGCCCCAGACAGCCACACACACTTTGTCTGAGTGGTTGCTCAGCACTCTCAGTTTAGACCATGGGAAATTGCTTGGGAGAAGAATCACAATGACAGGGTTCCATGGCTCCTAAATTTACCCTGATTCTAATTCTGGCTTCCACAATGGTGCAGGAAGGTCCACACCTTTCATCATGTCCATGTGTCTGTCCTTTATGAAAAGGCATGAGGAGAAGTCTCTGCACCAGCCCAGGAGCTGCAGCCTGAGCCATGAGCACATCAGCAGGGTCAGCTTAGACTCGCTGTGCCCCACGGAGCAGAGGGACCTGATCATCTGCCAGGACCTGGGCTACCCCAGCCCAGCAGGTCACCCCTGCACCCCAAAGGAGGGCTTCCAATACAGATATAGCTTGTAGAGGAATTTCTTTCCCTTTGGTGCTATTTTGAAGGTGACAGTAGGAAAAACCTCATCAAACTTTCCCCAGAGTGAGACTTTAATTCCCTCTGTTGTAGTCTACCCTGCCTGCTCTTGAGGGCCCAAATCAGTGCTATTGTGTTTAAAGATAAATGGCAGAGCTCTGCATACACCTCTGCTAGCAAATGTGTCTGCTGCAACTTTAGAAAAAGTGACATAAGGACAAGTAATGACAAGACTGGAGTAGATTACATGTGGAATACCTTGCTGAGCTACAGCTCACTGAAACCAAAACCCTGTCTGTGATTTACTAAGCCAGGAAAATAACTTATAGTTTAGACTTGTTTTTCCTCTTCTTTTTGAGACCCAGGAAGGCTAATACTTTTATAATAACTGTTTATAGAATGTCTGACTTCATGATCCTGACCTAAGCACTGAACAGGAGACCACTACAGGAAATTTATGCCTCAAACCAGCATAGTATCTCCAACTATTATTGAATTGTAGCAGCACAATATAGCTCATAATAAAGCTTGTAACAGTGGTGAGTTCTTTGCAGCTCTTTCTCTTTAAAATCTCCTGATACACTTTTAAATCAATTTCTAACGGGGAAACATTTTTCCCAGGGCAGTAAATAAAATGTTAATGGAGAGAAGACTCCTCTCCTGCCCCACTGTGCCTGAGCAATCCAAAAATTTCAGTAGATGAAGACTCCCTCTCTTCCCCTTTGAGGGAAAGGATGACTGGGGATATATACTAGGTGGTGGCCTTGTCTGCCACAAAAATCCTTCTCTGGGCTAGATGACCCAGACTTAAAGACAAATATTTATGTCTTAGATGTGCCCTTACAATTTATCCTGTCATGGATAGTACAGCTCTATTTTGTGCCACTGGATGGAGTTTTGATCAGTTACAACATAATCAGGAAAGATTATGTGATTAGTAAACATATAGTTTTATGGTTATGGTGGGAATGTTTTCTTTTAATAGCAAACTGGTAGCTGGCTTAAATCAAACCAGTAGTGAGAAAATCTGGCAATAGAAAGAAATTCAAATTCATCTTAAATTTCTTTTTTTTTTTTTTGGTACTTTCTTTTAAATAAGCTATAGTTGATATCAGCTCTGTATCTGAAGCCACACGTAAAAAAAAATAATAACAAAACCCCTCATTCGGCACCTGTACATCTGCAGTAACATTGAGCTAGTTTGTTAATAATGAAAGTAGCTTGAAGGGTTTGGAGAGGTAAATTGGATTGCTAGGTAAGTGAAAAGTGATGGTTTCTCTTTTTATGACCTGACTTGCTCTGAATCAGGGAAAACCTCTGCTCTGTTTTAACAAGATAGACTACAGATAATCTAAATAAGCTATGTCTCTTATTCTCATAAGGTTTTCTCTCTGTAAGAAATTTAAAGGCCATATTTCTCCTGTATTATTATTATTTAGTTGCTTATCAGAGTTGCAATTTTTTTCTAGCGCTAAAGGAACAGGTGAAGAAATTAAAGTTAGGCATGTTTATTAAAGGGAAGAGGTTGCTCAGTGTAGATTAAATTTTTAGGGGATTTTGATACCACCTTTTAAGAGCATGCACAGATAATAATTCTGAACCTTGCAGTTCAGTTAGGACTGATATGTAGAGAGCATATTCTACCTCCAATGCAGTATCCTAAAAATCAAGTTGCTGCCAAACTTTGCAAAATCCCATTGCAAATCATGAAGCTGTTAAGCTTTCTCATAACCAATTTATTTTTCACATTTGAAAAATGCCCCTGTCTCAAAAATGGATGAATTACTTTCCTAAAACTATTTTTTAAATGACATTCAGAGGGAGAATTTAATCTCAAATATTTAAAGTGTAGTGTAATGAGAGCAGCTGCTAGATAGTTACATTGAGAAGTGCTTTCTTATATTAAGTATGAGTATTTCTGTGGGCTCTATCTATATTAAAAATGACATAAATAAAAAAGTAAATGCCATTCTCTTTTTTCTTTTTTTGTTACTTTTACAAAGCTCCTTCAAATAGGATTAATTTAAGTTGTTTCTGTAAGAAAACTGGGCTATCATACTGGTGATTTAATGGATAAATGTCTGTTTAAAAAGATTAATTTTACCCTGGGACTTCAGTGAAGGCTCTAGCTCATTGTGCTCTGCAATAGTATAGTATATTTCACAGCTGTGCACTTTGATGGAGAGCAGCCTGCCCTCTGCTCCAGAGAATGCCTCTCAGGGGAATGTTCCCCGTAGTACTTTAGATGACAACCACTTCCAGAAAGTGTAATGGATGACAAAAGAAACCACAAGATATTTTGACCCATGCCAGTTTGAAGGCTTTAAAATTACTGACCTTACAGTTGATTTTTTTTTATTTTTACTCGCCTATGTGTAAAATGGGATACAGGTGTGCTGTGATCACTACCAGAAAGGCTTGCTGCAGGATGCCCTGGGGGTTCTGTGCAGGCTGATTCTTGTGTAAAGTGTCTTGGTGAGGACAGAAATGTAGATCGCTCTCGTGGAGTTGTTGCCACGTGAGAGATCACGTGGTAGGGAATTAGTTCTGGTTTTGGATGGTTATAAAATTTCCCTGTTACCATCTGGACAACCAGGAGTGACAAGTGTGAAGTGATCTCCTGCACTTTTGTACCTGAAGCTGGCTTTAAGCTTGCTTATCTAGGCTGAGCTGTGCTGTCACAAGAACGTTGGCCTCTGCTGAGCTCTCCCCTGTGCTGCCATGGCTGTGTTGCCAGTGCCACCTCAACAGGCAGCTCTGACAAATCTGCTGTGCTAAAAGTCTGTAGCACATTTCTGTGCTAAGTCACAGAAATGACTGCAGTGTTGCCTTTTGGGTTTTCCTTGCTGCACAACATATAGGCAGAACTGTGTGAGATACATCTGCTTTGCAGCAGTCCTGAGAAACTTTGCTGACCTGGAGATGAAATAGAATTACCTGTTTTTGTGTGAAGATGCCACTGGAAAACTAGTATCATAAAATTGTTATTTAAAAAGTAGAGAAGCCAGACTTTTTGATGTAGACAGATATCTGCCCATCTCAACTGGATGTATGAAATTTATTATTTCCTGATTTTAAAGTGCCAACCTCAAGAGCGAAGCGTTATCAAAAAGACAGTATTAATCAAGTTTACCATTTCTGCTAAACTTTCCTGCAATACCCTCTACTGGCATTGTATAGCTCTTTATAGTGTAACAGATGTAATTCATTTTGGGGCTGCACACCTCTGAATTAATGAGGTTATTCTAAATTTGTGTTGACAAATTCTTTATACCACCCCACTTTGGTACGTGCCTTTGTTGTATAGTGTGCAGAGAGGTAGATGTGAGTAAGTGAATAAGATACACTTATTCAGCTTATTTATTTATCTTTAAACTTACAGTGCATAAAGCTTAAGATCTAGTATTTTAATACTTCAGTAGTCCTAAAATGTCCATAACTATAAAGATAAATGGCCTATGAAATTATATACTTAGCATCAGTAAAGGAATAATGTGTTTAGAGACCCAATGAAATAAATCTGTCAGCATACGACTACTTTAGAGAATAGGATTTCCATGAAGTTATTTTTTTAACAGAATATTAGGAAAGATGATTCAGTTAGACAAAAGGAGATTTGAGAGACAAGGATGTGTGTATGGGGGGAAGCCAAATAAGCATTTCAATTATTTGAATTAAAGAAAGGAGTGAAAAAATTTCATTTGGCCAAAACAGCCTATATTTGGTGTAATCAAAATTACCAACAAAATTCACAGAGCAATGAAAATAATTTGAGATTTCTAAGTGTCTAAATATGGAAGAAGTATAAATGTTTCTTTGAAAGTGAAAAAAAATTCCAAATAAGTTTCCACAATTAAGTTATTTCATTTTCTTTTGTGCTAGCTTTTATTACTAAGCTCAAATTTGTTTCAAGGCATTTAAAAATGCAGGAATTGGAGGGAAAATGACATGTTTATACTTACGCCATCCGAGTATTTTGTTAGTAATTGCAAAAGTGGCAGTGTCTAAGACATCAATATGAAAGAAAGCCTTACAATCATTTGAATAGTAATGTAGTAAACAGCAGCAAGATGAAAGTACACGTGCTATAATATATAAGCAAGTCAGCTAGCTCTTAAATGTACACACCACTTCTGCCTGAGCTAGTCTCTGAGAGACAAAGTCTGAAACTGGGGAGACACTCTAGAAAGGTAACGTGTAGGTCTGCTCTGGTTTTAAAGTTTTCCTCTGAGAGCATTAATTGAGGAACTTTTGAGACAGGGCAGACTATGCAGGGAACTGGCCTAATCCTGAGAGGTCACTGCTGTGACAGTTTCTTGCATTGTTGGGAGCACCAAGTTTACAAGAATTTCAGCAAAATAATTAAATACTAGGAAATTCCATCACATTAAATATTATTCCTGTACACAATGCTTAATGTCTTTGAAAAAAACCCAAGTAAATTAAGTACAGGGTTATATTATTTGAATTAGAGTAATTGGCCTCCTGGCTGTGTGTTTATTTTGATACTTTCTATGTATAAGATACCTTAGTGAGACATGTCATCCGTTTTGGGCCAGTCAGTGCACATTCTCTTCTTTCAGGATTAATATTTCAGAATTAAATATCAGATCCAGTTCAATAGTATATTCAATTCCAAATATGAACATACCCTCAGAGAGTGAGAATAGAGGGAAAGGTCAGATGATATCATCCGTTGCTAAGAACAGCTACAGGCTTTGAGATGCAGGCTGAGGAGAAGGGAATGTATCTTGGACAGGAGCCAGAAATCTGCACTGTGGTGAAATTTTTTTCAAGTTCTAAGTACAGTATTTCCATTTGATAAGGATCTTTGAGGATTCCACCATCCAGCTTTCAGGGATTAAAAACAACAGCAGCCTCAAAAATCTTGTTTGCCCATGTTTTAAATTGTTAGAAATGTTGGTTTTAGGCTTCAAAGCAATGAGACCTATAAAGACAAGATTAAATGGTTAATTAAGATATAAGTTTGCTCTCATCCTTCATTTAGAGAATGAAAACATTCTAATGGGATATGTTCTTGAACAGTGTGGCTATAATTATGTTATCTGCAATTATGTCATAAGATTTGATATTTCAAATCTATTCAGATACCTTTCAGGGTTTCTCGATACAAAAGCAGTTTAGCCCTCAATGTATCTAATAAAGTGAATTCATTGAGATGATGTGTTGAAGATTAAAGAACTAAATCTTGCAATTATTGTAGTCATAAAACATGCTAGGTAATAAACTGAGAAATTTTATAGAATGATTTAGCACCTTTTGTAGTCAACGGGAAGAAACAAATGAGATTGGTCCTAATGAATTTTCCTTGGAAATCAAGGAAGTCAAAATGAGTTAGGAAATCAGTGTGAACAAGGCACACACCACTTAAAGCCCTCAGCGTGTCTACAATGCAGATGCTTTGCAAGCATTTCTGAGGTAGCATTGCAGAGTGTGAGTTGTGTGTGAGCACATCCCAGTGTCTGGGAGGAGCAGCCCACGGGGTGATGTGCTGCCAGATCCCGTGCCACCTTCTGCTAAGGAATGCAGGGCACTGCAGGGCATGGATGTGTACAGGGGCTGCACTCCAGCTCTGTGGGCAGAGCTGCTCGGACATCACCACACAGCTCTCCAGCCTGCAGTGACAGCTATTCCCATGGTTCCCAAGCTTGATGCAAACTTCCAAAGAGTGAAAGAGCCTATACATTCTGCACAGTGTTTATTCATTTCACATTTCAGTATTATCACTGCCATTCCTATAGGTAGCTCTTTTTAAAATTGTAACCTACTCTATTGCCAACTTTCATTATAATCCCAAATTTATAAATAAAAGTAAATGACTGCTTAAAAAAATAATCAAAGCACTTGGCTGATTACAGAGATGTGTTATTAGAGATCTCTTTGTTTGCTTTGAAAGTGCTTGTCTTTTCTTTCCAAATGCTAGTCTGATTTTCATAATAATGATTTTAGCTTTGCCTTCCTTTTAAAAAACAGCATTAAATTAAAAAAAAGAGTATGTTCCAGTGGTCAAATCTGTTGGTGGCAAAACATACTTAATTCTTAATGGGAGTATATCCTTGTTATAGACTGAGTGAAAACTAAATAATAGCCCCAGAAAGAGAAAAATAATGCAGCTTGTTCCAGGCATAAATTGGGACATGGGAAAGGGGAGGTGTCAACTATAAACCAGTCTGTGCAATGGAGGCAAGATTGGTGTCCAGATGGAAAACTGTCTTGTGTACAGAAATGACTGTGGGAATAGTGGCTGATAGAGGTGAGTGGTTGGCACAAGAGTGGCTGCTGTGGTGACCCTATAATCAGCAGTTTTTTCTATAGAGTCTGTGCTCCTCTGTATCCTTGGCTGACGAAATAAATCAATGCACACTTCCTAAAGTGTATAACCATGGTTTTTCTAAATGGAAACTTAGCCTTTGAATACTCCTGTGCACAGGAGGGAGAAGCTTTCTCTCACTAGTACATCACACACAACTAAAAGAATTGGAATTCGGTATGCAGAAACCTGCTGCTGGAAGATGAACTTCCACTGCAACAATGTAGATTTATATAAGCTCACAACCAGTACTTTAACTTCAGCAGCAACAGAAAACAGTAACTGATATTTAAAAAAAAATACAATTATGAAGAATCACAGTAATTTTAGATTTCCTGTCTGAAGTTAATGTAAGTACATAAAATAGCAGTGAGCTAAAAATATTTATTTCCCAGAGACATCAAAATGAGCTTAGCTGTGATGAGATTGGTGACTATTTTTTAATGGAGAAGAAAAATAATTAGGGGGAATTTTTAAATTAATATTTTTAATTAACATTCCTGTCTTTACAGAAAAGAGGGAGAGTGTAAAGAAGAGTTAAAAAATAACTATGTGGACACTGAAACAAGCAGCCTTAACTTTTAAGTATGAAGTCAAAGTTGAGTGATTTACAAATGAATTCTAGATATGGATTTTCTTTTCAATGATTCATCTGCTGTTTGGGGCTTTAGATGGTGATTAGTGGTAAAACTCGTACTGCTTGTATGGACCTGCACTTCTGGAGGATGACAGGTAGGCAGTTTCCCTCCAGGGGCAGTAAATGGTTCCCAGACCATTCCCAGTCGCTCCATGGCTGGGCAGAGGGATGGGGAAGCATGGGAAGGCTGCTGGGCTGCCTGCAGGGCTGCCTTGGGTGCTCCTGTGACCACAGCTTGAGGCATGGGCAGCACCTCACCCTGCTCCCAGGGCAGTGTTTGGTGGGGAGGATACAGCCTGATAACTGGGACACAGAACTAAACTTCCAAAAGTAACCTTTGGGTTTTCTTTCATTTTTGCCAGACTATTCACAAACATCCAGAAGCTCAGTGCTTAAAGGCCAGTCCAGTTTCTAAGGAAATAATCAGTGTAATCAGATGTAACCATTGCTATGGCACCAATTTCTTCCAGATCAGTGGATAAAATGCTTGTTTCAAACTTGTTTCTCTAACTTGTAAGTAGACTTTATTTATTCTCTGTTTTATTTCCTCCTCAGTATTCTCAATCACCACAGTGAAACTTCTAAAAGAGCACTTGTGAAGAGCACAGTACAACAATTGGTGAAGCAAGTGGGTTCAACAATCCATAGATTGACACAATGAATTCAATAGAAAACTAATTAATAATAATAAAAATAATAATAAGATAGCGCTTTGCCCTCTATGGCTTCTTTCATCAAAGAAGCTTAAAAAGCTTTGCAAATATTAATTAAGCCTCAGAACACCCTGATAAACATCTCTCTTGTCTCATTTTCTCCCTGTAACTAATATTAATTTCCAGATTACAATGGATCAGAACTACAAATCAAGAAAGACTGGAAGGTAAAAATATCCCCCTGGTACAGTTTTAAGGTTACCCACAGAATTAAAGCTTGCATGGGTGAAACCAGCTTCTGCATCTGATGGTCTGCAGAATAATCTGTGTACCTGCCCTTGCACTCTAATTTGTGTGAAGTGTTTCTTTGGTCCACAGTGTGTGCAGCCATCTAATCAGATTTTTTTTTATCAACATATAATCCTTTCCTAAGCAGTAAAATGTATTGTTTGTTCTTACTACTACATTTAGAGTCTAACACACAGATTTAGACAAAATGATTTTTTTTTTTTTAATTTTTAAGAAAGTATTCCTCAAAGCTTAATAAAGAGTTCATATATTCTGGTGTGCAGAAGGCTGCTCTAGGATCTTGAGATCTAATCCTATTTGCAAATGGCTTGAATTGTAGCTTTGGAAAAATATTTTAATCTCATTACTTCAATTTCCTGCTTTGGAGAAGAGATAAATAGTATTTGTTTATATTCAGGGTTTCTAGAAGGATTATTTAAATGTTGTTTTAAAGACAGTGTGGCTCAGTGCACTGTCTCAGAACAGGAACAAGGCAATTATCTGTTTATTGAGGCATTTATTTATTTTTTATTCCCTAATTTCATGAGCTTGGCCTGGCTGATCTGGGCCATACTACAGAGGACAAGATTTTGGTGAGATTTCTTTCTGCAACCTTATCAGCAGCTTCCACTTTCTGGTCTCACTTTATTCACATATAAGAATGCAATAATCTTAATTATTTTCCAGTGCAAAGTCAAATCTTGTCCAGCTTTTGGCAGGTACACAGTGCCATTGCCAACTGCTGTTTTCTTTGGTTCTTGGAATACCACTTCCTATTTCCTATTACACCTCACAATCCCTTTGTATTTTGGGCCCCACACCATTCTTCAGCTGAATAAATGCTTCACCCATTGTCCATGCTGGTTTTCACATGCAAGAGTGAGCTGGTATCATCTCTGAGTCTGATCTGCTGAAAGGAAGAATGCCTAAATTCCAATTATTCACAGGAAACTGTTTCTTCTGGTTTGTGTGTTGTTTCAGACAGCCAAATGATTTCTGCTCAGGTGAAGACAGCAGTGTGGTGCCACTGCAAACGCTGCGTGTGCCTGCTCAGGGCTCTGTGAAAGTCACTGCCTCGGCAAGCGGGCTCTGCAGCCTCACTCGCATTCCTTCTCATCTGCTGACTTTTACACAGAATTTCACCTGCAGACTGAACCTGAAGATGTTAAACTAAAGCTCTCTCGGACAGGGGTGCAAATGTGAGCGAGGTGAGGAGAGGTGAGGTGACCTTTAGATAGCCTACTTGTCTGAGAAGTGCTTCTCACTCGTTGGAAACTCGGCGCAGGTTCTGACGTGGGTGTTTGCACAGCCCTTGTTCAAGAAGTCGGGGGGTAAAGGCATTTGTCCCGGTTCTCTTGTGGACAATTTCAGACAAACATGGTATTGCTTAATTCTAATGAATTATATAAATATTGGATTAGTCACTGCAGAATAAAATTGTAGATGGTCTTTTCAAACTTGGAAAAACATTTGGAGATTTTTTCCTACCTATTCAAAGCCCAGAAAGGAGGGACTGTTTGGATGCCCTTCCAGAGCCTGAGTGTGTACTTTTAGCCCCCCAAAATTTCCAACTTCTAAGGGGAGTGAGGAGTCTGACTGTGAGAAATGCAGTTCAATAAGTCCTGTACTAGTGAATCCCAGGGTGCTTGAGCATTTATTACCTGGTAGTAACTCTGTGTCTCACCCATGGCACTCTAAACTGTGTCCTGACATAATCTCTCTCTCCAGTAATACTTTGAGACATTAGGCTTGCTGACAGTGCTCTGAACTGTGCAGAAACTGGTTGTTTAAAGGACATGGTCTTTTGGATCTAATTCTCTGTGTTATGCTAACAAGGTGTGGGGAAAACATTAACTGAAATCTATTCTAGTTACTATCAAGGACAAAAAAAGGCAAATAAAAACAGTCAGAATCGATCTTTGAAGTATTAAGATTATTAAGGTAAATTTTTTGTGTTTCATTAGTTCTACAAATTAAGAATAATTATCTTTTCAGGTGGAAATTTGTATTTTCTGAGATTACTCATTTGTAAAAAATTATAGTACCTTAATATTTCTCTCCAAGTTTGTGGCCCACATGTGTGATACTAGGAATTTAAGCATATATGCTTGTATTTTAAATTCTATTTTACAGAAAGTGTATGACAAATAGTTCCAACAATTATTCACTACTATAAGTTCAAATAGCAAATTTACAATTGCATTCACTCAGAACTTGCATATATCTTTGTAAGGTTGGAAATCAAAAATCTTGTATGATGACTGCATTCTCTTGAAACAGCTCTTGAAATTTGGATTTTTTTAAAGAATCTTTTGAATTCCAGGGGTAAGATAAAGAAAAATTTCTTCATCAATTTATTTTGCCATAAAAAACCCTAGTTAGCTGTTGCAGACTGTTGCCCCTTACGCAGAGATCAGTGCTATAACACAAACACCTTTTCAGAAGTGGCATGTTTAGCAGCCAATTATGAATATAATATCCAGATAATGATTTTATTGTCTATTTCCTGTAATTTTGTTGATGCTGTAAGATAAAATAATAGTTATGGCACATATATAAAATTTGCTGGTTTGACTGAAGCACCTTAGCAGAGCCATCTTTCAACAGTTCCTTCAGGTTTCAGGTTTCATCACCGTGCTATTACTGTGGATTAATTAGCCCTTCCCAACAGAATGGTGGTGTTAGAATATGAATGAAGTCCTGCAGCGATCCCTTTCAAGTGTGGGATCACTGGGTTAATCTCTACATGAAACAGTTTGCTTACTGAATGGAAGAGCTGCCATGTGGGCTAAAGCTGGCAAAGTCAATATATTTTAAGAGATTTAGTAAGACATACTCTTCAGAAGTAGCTTCACAAGAACTGTGTGGTCTGCAATAATTTAATAAATTGGAATTATTTTTATATTCAATTGGAGTGCAGCTTTACTTTCCATCCTTTCCATTTGCTGTATAACAAAGACCTAAAGTAATTGACTGTAATCCTGGGCTGTCACCCTGGCAGGAGGCAGAGCAGGGAGGGTGCTGCTTCAAGTTGTCCTGATACATTCCAGCTACTGCAGAAACATTAAAGGTTTCATTAGTCTGTGTTTCACTATATTTTCTCTGGCAGAGAACAACACCCTGACACGCAGGCTGGACACAGTGGCCACGCAGGGTCCGAATTTGGCATCAGTAGGACCCAGTTACTGGAGGAGCAGCCCTAAATCCCCTCCCTGCCACGGCTGGAGTTTCAGTGTAGGCTACACACTTGGCTTCCCCTGTCTGCTCACTGTCATGCTTGTCATGCTTGCTTACTGTTAATATTTTGAGCATCCTAAGTGTTAGTAACTGAATTCCTCCCATAAATGCCATGTGCCATGTCCTCTAATGCTGATATTCTCCCCTGAGTGATTTTACCCTGCTGACTGTCCCAGACTGGCAAAGGGGCTTGCACCTCTGTGCTGGGCAGCTGAGAAGTGCCAGCAAGGGGAAAAACTCATCCATTGTATGTTCTTTTTCCTCAAGGAGAGCTAAACTGGAGCTGGATGTGAGATTTGTGGTTGGAATAAACGCAAAAGGAAAGTGATCCTTGCATCAGAAAGGACGTGAGCGTTTCTGACAAGTGTTCTCAGTGGGAGCTTGCTAAATATTTCTTAGAATGGTCTTTTTTTTTTTTTTAAGTGGTTATTGTCCTACTCAGGTATACACCCTCCTTATTGCCAAAAGGACAAAACTCTATAGGGATTACTTCATTTTAAGTAAATATTCTTTGCTCTTATGCTTGTCCACTATTAAATCATAGTTCAACAGCAGTGATTGAAGTGGGTCATACTTGTTTTGCCTGATTTCTAAGTAAATTTAACAAAGCGGAGTCAAACATCTCACTCAAACATTATTTGGTTTACCTTCCACTCAGGGCTGTGAAAGAAACATGAGAGAGAAAAGGAGAAGCCTATGAGAAATATGAGAAAGTAAAGAGGGTGAAGGAGAAGGAGGAGTTATTAGTACCTGCCTGCTGATCTTACCATAGGTACCCAGGCTGAGGGCAATCACTGGCTATCAGTTAAGTAGCCTAGTGAATACTTTGTAGCAGAAAGTGTATTTCAGCCCTTTCGGTAGATGATATTTACTATTTAAGATATCAAAAGTGCTTTTTTTTTTTTTTAACCTTGATGAATACTAAAAAGAAACACTAGCTGGCAGAGAAAAGCTGCCAGTTAGTAATAAATCTTGCTGTGGTTCCTAGCACTAAATTTCCATCTGCCCATGTCCTGCTTGCTGTCTTGCTCCTTTCTTTACTAGTGCAGTTTGGGGGTCTTCCATAACAACACCCACTTTCATTTGCAGGAGGGGAGGGATGAAGACTTCTAGTGGTGAATAGGATACCTTCCCTCTCCTACAGTGGACAGAAGTGAGCAGAAATTCATGCCATCCATGCTACAGCTGCAAGAGGGTAGGTAGGGGCACATCCTTGTGCTCAAAAGCCCCAGAGAGTCTTTCTGATGACGCCTCTGCCCCCTCCTTTCTGCTAAAGCAGGGAAAAGTAAGAGGGCAGCCTGAGCTTTAGGAAGGAAGCTTTAGCATTGTGAAAGGCTGGCAGGATATGCATAGCCAACACACATAAAGCAGTTTTTACAGCTACAGGGTAACAAAGATACCAAAAATATCCTGAGATTTTTTTTCTGAAAATTGGCTCCTGTTGGAACTAATTTCAGTACACCTGAAGCACTGATATCAATTTTTTTAATTTGTGTTTTTTTCTTTTTGTCACTGAATGATTTCAGTAGAATTGTCTGTTAAGCGTTTATTTTCCTTTTATGTTTTTCTCTAGCACAGAATGAAAAGTGTTTACAGGAAGAACTACTCTCCCTACTTAGTATGCAACACAATTTAGTGCTTAGAGTACCTATTCTGTAATTGTGTATGTGTATACACAGCTAAATATGTGCTTCTCAATAGGGCTTAACCTTCTATGAACATATGCTGTAAATCTAGTGTTTGCATAATGTTTATCCAACTTGGTAGAATTCTAAGGTTTAGTGATGTGGAAAAACTTAAGGTGTTTTTTAACGTGGTAGTTCTGGAGGGGATTCTGAGATCGCTGCAGAGCTCTTTGTCTTGGTTCCTGAGGATGCTTTGAAGTGCAGCTGAGCAGGGGTGGCACTTCTGCTTTGTGGTGCTACTGCCAGAACTGCTGCTGTTCCTCCACCATCTCTAAACAAAGTATTTTGAAAATTGACAGATCTCTTTTAAGTAGAGTTTTAGCCCTACTGGATATTGTGAAATAGTAGTGGCACGAGATGATGCTTTTTATATTTAGTCTTCAGTTTCTTGATTATTGTACTGAGAGCAGTGTGCAGATTTTAAATTTGAGCTGATGGATGAAACTGTACAGCTGAATAGACACAGCACACGTGACAGGTTTGCAATAGATTTGTTCATCTTCCTATGCAAAATGACTGAACATCAGCCAGTAGTGAAATGGCATTGAAGGTCTAGGTCTAGTGAGCTGGCAAAGAGATATTCCCTGAGATACTGAGACAGGAGGCTTTTGGTAGCAGTTATTGTACTATTAATCTGAATGTTATGGCAATAGGTCTTGTTTCTCTTCTTTGGGGACCTAAATGGAAGGACTTAATTGTTCTATTTTAATTCATTCCATGCCTTAGCCTAACTTATAGAATTTGGAGAGAATAAGAATGGACAAATCAAGTTTTATTATCTTCTTCTACATTGGCAGATATCCTATAATGGAAATTTTTTTCCAGTTGTCAGCAGCCTCAAATCTAAACTTGATGGTTAACATTTTCATTTGCTGAAAATGCAATTGACAGGGAGAAAATGTTGTGTGAAGGAAAGCTAAAAATTACTTCTGGAAAAGAATTAATGCTGTAAGTAGAAGGAAAAAGTAGCACAACTCTAGTAGGACTAGTTGTTAAAGATAATGCTATCAGATTAAAAGGAAATTCTTAAAAAGTTCATCTACAAACATGTAATGTCCATGTACTGACTTCACACAAGGAAAGAAGAAAAACTTCGTAACTTTCACCTCCTGTGGTGAAGCAACTTCATCACCTGCTATAATTTTTGATCTTTAGAACCCTTTTTAGTGTTTTGTCCTGAAGTACCATAAGGACCATAAACAGAGCTATAATCTATAACATTTCCTTTTTTTTTTTTTTTTTTTTTTTTTTTTTTTTTTTTTTTTTTTTTTTTTTTTTTTAAAGGGCATAAAAAAAACTATAATATTTTATATTTTTTTTTTTTTTTTTTTTTTTTTTTTTTTTTTTTTGTTTTGTTTTGTTTTGTTTTGTTTTGTTTTGTTTTGTTTTCCTACAAGTCACTGTCACCATAAGATTGAAAGAAAAATATTGTCCACACACCATACTATGTACTGTTTGTGGCAAGTGATTTGGTGTAGTGTGGAATGGAAATAAGGGAGTTCTGTAGCAGGTGTCTGCTGTTGTATAAAGTAGGAGAGGCCTTCAAAATCTCCTCTGAAGCTCTGGAATTCTGGCAGGCTGATGAGCTGAAGGAGAATGTTGCCACAGGCACAGCAGAGGCAATAATCCTGTGCTCAGTTTTGTGTGTGCTGAGAGAATATTGTGGCTAAATACTGCAAAGAGATCGTGTAAGGAGTGAACTCTGTGGGCTTCCAGGGGGCTCTGTGGGTCCATACAAGCAGCACAAGGTGGTAACCAGGGTCTGCTGAGTCTTTGGGTGTGCATTCCTTTTCATCCAGAATTAGAGTCTGTATTTAGAATCAGGTAGATTTCATGTACACAGAAAAATAAAAAGACCCTTCAATTATCTGCTTAAGGCCTTGGGTTGCATGCTTTGCCTATGACGTTTTCTCCAGAGAGTTGCAATTCATTCACTACATCAGTAGCATTGCTACAAAATGAGTTATAAGATCCAGATGATCAGTTCCACATTCAAAAATTGCACAATCAAAAGCATGTAATATGGAGAACAGTGCTAACTCACAGTGTTTGATTAAAAATGTGTTATTTTTTTTTAAGCCACTTTGAATAAATATTTAAAGACCTCTGTTAAAAACAAAATAACAGAGTAGCTTCTCATCATGAGAAGGAGTCACTGTAGTCCTGTGTTACAGAAATAGTAGAAGTGAGAAAACTCGTGGGTTGAGTTAAAGAGAGTTTAACAGGTAAAGCAAAACAAGGAACTAATTCCCTGTTTCCCCTGGGCAGGCAGGTGTTCAGCCACCCCAGGAAAGCAGGGCTCCATCACATGTAATGGTTACTTAGGAAGACAAACACCTCTCTGTGCTGAGCATGACTCCATGTAGTCTGGGACATCCCTGGGGTCACTTGGGCTCAGCTGTCCTGGTTGTGTCCCCTCCCAGCTCCTTGCATTCATTCCCCCAGCCTCCTTGCTGGTGGGGTGTTGCAAGAAGCAGAAAAGGCCTTGGCTCCTCACAAGGTGTGCTCAGCAATAACAAAAACATCTCTTATATCATCACTACTGTGTTCAGCACAAATCTAAATAGTCCCATACCCACTACTGTGAGGCAGACTGACTCTATTGCAGCCAAAACCAGCACACTCAAGGCTCCACGGAAAGGATGGTTATTGAAAAACAGAAGGAAGGCATTGCATGCATATGTATAATGTAGATGATTCCCTGCTTCATGAAACAGAATGGAAAGTCTGGAAAAACACAGTGCAACAGGAGAGAGGAGATGATAAGGAAACAGGAAAATGATCATATTTACTGTAATGTGGGCCATTTATAATTTAAGACAAATATATATTTTTAAGAATGTCTAATATTGATGTGCTCTTCGGCTTTCTGTCTGAACAGGCAGCTTTCACCTGACTTTTGGTGCATTTCAGCGGATACCTAAACTTTCCAATTTGCATCAAGAAAAACTATAGCACTATGACTTTATGGAGGCTGTAAAATATGTATTTTATTCTTTCTTTTGAAGGACTGATCATCATTAAAGCTCTTCTTAGGGCTTTAAAGCAGATTGCTTGGGACATGAAACATGAAGTTTTAAGATGACATTGCTGTGCTGTAGAAAGTCTTTATAAAATTGCAGGTGTAAGAAAAATGTGATCTGTTATTACCCTAACAAGTCACATTTGTCTGCTAGCTTTAAAGCTTCTTTTAATCACAGGTCATAGTCTTTGATGTTCATAGTTACCTTTCATCCCTTTTCCAAAATTCTCTTCTCTGCCTTCCTTACATGCCCAAACCATAATTCTCAGTGCTGCTAAATCCACATGTCAGACATTTTTTATTTGTGTACTCAGAAATAGTTTTACAATTTTAACTCCATTTCAATTCTAGTTTTAGTATAAGTGTGACTGAACTGTTGCTTTTAACCTTTCTTTAAATATTTCTCTCTATATACCTAAGGTTTGTCTTTATTGCTTCTTGAGTAATTTTGTTTCAGCTCATTACATTTCTGAAAGAACTAGCAAAACCTTTTAATGACTTGTTAATTAAATACTAACTCCTCCAAAGCTTTCTAAAAGGACCTGTATGTGGACTAAATTCTGCCATTTGGATTAGAGTGCAATGAACATCTCCATGGCGCTGGTGCTGATGCCTTTTCTTCTCCTTGTCAGGTGTCCATCCATCATACCTGGCATTCATAGTCTCATATTGCTCCCATTTCACTGGGATAAGTCTTACAGCAGAATGCAGCATACAGTACATCTCACTCCTCCCTCAGTCTCTGTCCTAGGATACATCCAGGCAGCAAATGAAACATGTTCACCCTGAATCAGCATTGGGAGACTGGGATGATGTGCCACAAACCTGCTGGGGCTTGTGGTCAAAGCCTTGGTTTGATTTTGGAGTGTGTGGCACGAAGGCCAGCAGAGCAGATAGCCAGTGTATACACAGAATGTCACAAAGTATGACTCTTACACCTAGTTTTTATCTGCATCTGTCCTTTATTGTAAGGTGTGGACTAGGTGAGGGACTATTAGAGCATTTTAAAATGTCATCTCTTAATCCTTCTGTTGTAATCATCCCTAACAACAGGAGCCTTAGAAAGTAGCTGTGCATTAAGTGTTTATTGCAACAGAGCAGAAGTTATGCATTTCATTAAAATATTAAAACTGGGGCCTAAATTTGGAAAATGTACTGGCTCCACAGATCTCAGATTTATTCAGTGAGAAGCATTTGGTACCAGGGATCAAATGATGAAAATTAGAGAAACAATAGGTGTTTCCTTCCTTTCTTTCCTACCCAGTTGACAGCAAAATCCTACAATAATAGAGTGAGCTTCAATGGTATCTAATGATTTTCTGGGGAGCAGGGAGTGCACTCCAGCAGGGAACCAGAAGCCATGTCATACTGATGCTTTATGTGCTAAAGTTTAAAAGCCAAAACCTCAGCACTTGGTGACTGAGACATGCTGAGAAAGGAAAAAGTACCCCTGGTAGCCTGCATTTTTACACCAACTCATATTTTGCTAAAATTTATAACACAATTAAACATATGAAATGGGGAGACATTTAGGCCAATTTTAATCCAGATGAGGATTATAGACTGCAGAAAGTTACTTCTTGGACACTGTGTCAGACATCTTTGGTTATTCAATTGATACAAATTTCCTAGGCTTTTATTTTCAGAAACTTTAAGTTAAGAAAACAGTGTTTTCTTTTAATATAAAACATTTAAAAAAATGGTATTACAAGTGAAAAATAATTCTTAAAAAATTACAAAACAAGCTATGGAGAAACAGTGACAGAAATGTCAGCATTTCCACTGAGTTGTACTTCCCAGGACACCTGGAGGTAGAGGTCAGGCTGCCCTGAGCTTGGCCAGGTGCAGCTTCCCTTTTGGCAGCTACCTACAAGGGGTCACTGTTGGAGGCAGGGGCTGGTTTCCACAAGCACCCACCCAGGATATCAGTCACTTCTTTAAACCTCAAGGCAAGAACCTTGTTGGCATCCACATCACCTGCAGAGGGTGGCAAATACATCCCAGGACACAGATGATCCTCTTTCACGGCTCTTATTTATCCTGGATAGGTAAGCATTTTGCTTCAGTTTCTTGATTTGCAAGAGGATTATATCTAATTATCTGGTTAGACTTAAGAACAGAGAGAAAATGTGAACCAAATTAAAATATCTTGCAATTAAACAGAAGACAGTATTTGGGTTTTGATACCCATAAAAAAAGAATAAAATCATGTCATCAACAGTTTAATGTGTTCCTAGCTGTATCTATTTGATTTCTGGGGATATTCTTGAAGCTTTTTGCAGTTAATGAAGTGTATCACTTGCACAACGATTTATTTCATTGTTTAACTCTTAAATATCCAGCAACATAATAAAACCTGTAGAGAGGAATGAAGCATAGCCAGGCCTGGGAGAGTAGTTGAGGTACTTTGCATGGGAAAGACCTGTGGTTTTGTCCTCCCTTGAATTCCCAAAAAGTACCCTGCCCATCAGCCACTGGAGCTATTCAACTTCCCAGGTAACCTCAGGTGTCACACACCTCTCTCAACCACTACCACATTTTATTTCATTCCAGCAAAAGTCTCACTTCCCTGAACAAATGGGGAAGATGCTGCAGACCTTTTTAAAAAAAAAAAAAAATTGTTACAAAGCTCTAATTCCTTGGCTAAGATTGGAGCTGACTCCTTTTTTCGTGACTGATCTTGTGATCAGGGAACAAAAGCTTTTTTGTACTTCATCCGTGTTAGATGTTTCTTGAGCCACAGTTGCAAATGTGTAGGTCAGGGAATAAAGCCAAACACGCAAGATCTGTGCACACATCAGAGGGGCCCATTAACACCACCTGGAACATTAATGAAGTGTAAAATTGAGGATGTGAATATTTGTAAACTGAGAGATCGCTGAAGTTTTTATAGTGAGAGTGTTTATTTTTCTGGTTTTCTTTCTTGTAGGTAATGGAAGCAGTAAAATGCATTTCAGCACTAAAAATGAAGACAAATATAAAGTAAATATGAAGTGGAAATAACTTTCTAAATACTGAGATAGAAATACAATTAAAAGTCAGGACATTGTCTACTTAGATCACTTATGAGTGCAGATTTAGAAGAAACAACTTTAAAGTCTGAAGCATTACACAGGCTTAGGTTTATCTTTTTAAAAATTCTTTAAAAGTTTGTATGGAGTTCTAAAGCTTCATCTCAGTTAATCTGAAAGGTCTTACATGGCGCTTTAATGTTAACATCACAGACATAGTAAAACGATGAATTTAACTCCTATGTCTTTTCAAACAGGAATTGGCCTTTGTCATGTGATATTTTCTGTCAAGAAGTAGTAGATTTCAATGAAATGAATGAAATGTTTGAAATGTTTTCAAATGTTCACTTAAAAATATCCCAACAGATGTAAAGATATATACATATCTTTAAAATTCAATTTCAGGAAATTCAGACAGTGAGGCAATAAAGACAAAAAAAAAAAAAAAAAGGGAAATCTGCTTCTCATATACTCATGATCTCAGCTTTTTAAATGGTCAGTACTTTGGTTTCCATTGCAAACATGGGAATTACAGTCCTGTTTCTCTTGACAGGGGCATTCCGTTGACATTATATTCCTGTGATATCAGTCTTTCTTTTCTTTGCTCATCCATGGAAATCAAATTTGCTGTACCTGCTGGCATGGGCAAGAGGTACAACACAAGTGTATTTTCTGAGCCCTCTGGAGGATTGCACCTCTGCTTACAGTCTGGTGTCTGCTAACCTGCCTGATCACTGCTACATTTCTTCATGGTGGAAGGAAATGAAAAGCCAGATTTCTTCAACTGGATTGGAATAGTGAAGCTGGCTCTCCGTTTTCCTCTCAGGAAATGGGGATGAGGGTGATGTTTTAGGCTGAACTAAAAGGGAAGAAGGCTAATTCTTGCAAACAAAAAGAAATGGTGCAGCCAATTTGGTTTGATCTTCATTTGTGTTATGTATTTGTTTGGTTTTCACAAGTTGTTCTATTCAGATTGAATGATTTTGTTCTGAAATGGAAAGACTATTTCACATATAGGCTTGAAGAGTCCAAAAGTGGGAGAAGAGAGTCCTATTTTCTAAAAGTGTGTTTCCCAATGGGAGAGTGCTTCTGATCCCACTTGAATGAATGTCACACTTGGTGTGGCAGAAGTCGCGTTCTCCGGTCGTACTGGCTGTGCACCTACTCTACCTTTCACAAGGTTAGGGAGGTGGTACTCCATTTACTATTAATATTTGTAGAAAGGAATGGTAAGATTTTAATAGTGATAACTTTGAGCATAAACAGCTGACTTCAAAATTAATTAGATCTTGTGATCATTCTTCCAAGCTTTGAAAATCTTTGTACTAAATGAAAGATATTCAACAATTTAACATCTATTTTCTGGAAGCCAGTTTTATCACTTAGCACATTGTTTTGGTCAGGATGTGTAATCTGTGTAAATAAAGGGAAATAAATATATTCAAAATTATGATAGTCTCAGCTTAAATAATTAGTATGTCAGTTTTTTAGGAACTGTAGTGGGAAGTGTCAGTAAAACTAAGTGCCTATATAGAAGTCAGCAGATGCTCGTACCAACCGCATCATTTTTTCTTGGATTTATTTTTATTTCCCTTTTGTATTAGACATATTGTTTCATATGTTGTACAATTAAGATAAAAAGAGAATTGCCTCCTATTATAGTGACTAGAGATATAATTTATTTATTTTAGTAACATGCATCTTCATGTTACTAAATTACTAATTATTAGGATTAGTTTTCTAAATATCCTGATCTAAAACAGAGAAAACATAATACTATAATTGCTGGAGTAATTTCCCATTATTCTCAAATTACCCATAATCTTATACTTCTGACTTTATGACTGCTGTGCACAGTTACTGTTGTAACTGTGAAAATAATTTTTTCATTTGAATTCCACGATAAAAGATTAAAATTTTATGATTAATCACGATACACTGGTCAATATCGACAGCTTTAAAAGCATTCTAAGCATTTGATTAGGTTATCCAATGAGGGTTGTGTTGCACTTGGGGTTTCAGCATCAGTGTTCTGTCAATACCTGGTCAAGAATTAAGGCTTTCTTGTTTGAACTAACAACGGAACTGCAACAGAAATTTATTCTCCTTTAATTGGTAAGGGCTTGGAGAAGGACTGGAGTTATTAACTAAACATCTTAAGTAGAAGTTAACTCATCTGGAGAATGACTTGGGTTTTTCTCAGATCTTTTGGACTTGAATAGAAAATGATTTTCTGTTACACATGGTCAGGATGCCTGGAGGAACACTCATTATCCCTCCGGTATTGTATCGCACACTATAGCAGGACACAGAATCTGCTCATTATGTTTTCATCACTACAGTTTGAAAAGCATACCTCTCATGCTTCTCTGCATAAAGCCATCAAATATTTTAAAATGTTAATGGCTCTTAATGAGGATAATTTCATATAACCTTTTTGTGGTTTCTTTGAAAATTAACTGCTCCGTTCCTTAAGTGGCTTGGGCTGTTCACTTTGGTGAGCAAGTTGTAATGAGTAAACTACTACCAATACTCCTTTATTTCTTCATACTGTTGTGAGTGTGTTTTCAGATATTGACATAAATCTACATCCTTGCCAGATGATGAAATTTACTTTCTGTTCCCTGTTTGCCTCCCTCACTAAAGATCTTAGAACTTGAATTTTGTAAATTTGCACATTCTCTTTTATTCCTTTGATATTTGAAGGCTTGATCACCTTTCAGATAGAGAAGGAATAGGCAATTTCTCAGAATGTATTTGATAATCTACTAGATTAGGCCCTGTGGATATCTGATCTTCTATGCTTCCCCCACTTGGGCATGATTGTAAACAAGCATATCAGATTCCATGTCTGTTTGTTCTGGTGCTGAGATAAACTGGTGTTTTCTATCAAGTAAAATGCTATACATCGATGCTGTTGTGTATATGAATATCAAACTCTCATCACCTGTCTCTTTGCTTGCACAAGGTTTTCCAAGGAAAAGAGAAAAACTGACGCAAATCATGACAAAAAGGCTTTTGATTTTTTTCCTGTTATTTTATCTCTGGTAGTGTGTTTTTGCTGTCTACTTTGGATGCATGTTTTTGAGCATAAAATATCACATGAAGTGTTAACATTTGGTAGAATCTTGTAAATTTTATCTGGTTTTCATGTGGGACGTGGAAATCAATAGGAAAATATATCTGTATTTACCTAAATTGTTTTAAAATCAAATAACAAAGGTCTATTGATATGGCAAATGCAGGACAAATGCAATAAGAAATACAAAAGGGTAGCATAGGGATTTGAAAACATTCTCGTGTTGCACAATGTTATGTTAAATCATATTTCATAATGGGACAGTAATGCAATGGTAACTGCAGATGATGTCCCACAAGGTAGGTGAATTGGGAGAAAGTATTGGCAGCACTGTCTTGTCAATAATATTTTGTCCTGCTGCCAATTCTGAGAAGAAAATATAAGCCAGGTTTAAGAGGTATGCATGGTTGTTATTTGGTAAAAAGAATCTTCTTCTGTATACAGAAAGTGATTACTCTTGTTCCATAGTACCAACTTAGAGTTGTTTCATTTCTGGGTGTGATAGGATTTGCTGTAGAAAATTACAGATTGGCCATTGTTGTTATATAGCAACAGCTTCATTTTCCCTGTTGATGGGAATGACTGAAGTTGTTGCTTATATGTATCCTAAGGATTCATAGTTATGGAAGGTAAAGATAAGCAGTACAACATTGGCAAATGAGACCCTAAGTCTATTACATGCCTTTTTTTTTTTTTTTCTGATTTAGCAGTAGAAAAATACTAAAACAATTGCCAGCAATACTTATTTGATTATTTCAACTGTTTTTTCTCTGAAAATTTTATTTAACTCTTTCCTAGCCAATGCCATTAATTCACTATCATATTTGAACTTTACTATTGCCTAAATCCTCATTCTTCAGTCTTCAGATGTTTTCTTGCAAGTGGGGGTCTGTTCAGATACACACTTGGGCAGAGAGGGTTATGAAATTGCACCTTCTTGATAAAATGAATTTAAATTATTTTGTGGAAATGCTTGGAATTAGCATGATCCACTTGCATCCAAGCAGGGACCATAACTATCCATCATTCATGGCACTCTTTTCTCTTTTTACTTGCTTTGTTTGCTGTAGTCTTTTGTTTGGTTGTACTGAACTGTGCCACTCATAGGGAAAATGAGCTTCAATGTTGAGAAGCTTTGTTTCTAACCTTCAGTTCAAGAGCAACAATAATTAAAATGTCATATTATTTAGTACCAATAATTTCGTGTGTTCCCAAAATGCTTTAGCATCTTTATATTTGGAGTAGTTCAGCTCTTGTTGGATAAAACACTCACGAAGATAAAATAGTCCTTACTTGTTTAAGACAACAAAAAGTAAGCATACCTTATTCAGATGGGAATTTAGAGGGGAATTTATTTCCTCATTTAAAAATCAAGTATGACATTGTTTCTATTGTGCATACTTTAAAAATGCCACAGAAAATTTTTAATGATCATGCAAGTGCACATTTTGATGTGATGCTTTTTTCTAACATGAGAGACTTGCTGCTACACTGGCTGTCTGTCCTAGCTTTGGGGCACCTGTCTCCTTGGCTCTTGGGAGCAGAGGGCTGCAGAGATGGCTGAGATGCAATATCTCATGCTTCAGTCTTCTAAATTAGTGATTTTATGTCACAGAGGTTAAGCATCAACCTTTAAATACAGGTGGGCAATGGATTGGGCTGAGAGGTGTAATTGCAGCAATTACTATATTACATAAAGTGCTAAGTAGGAAGAGGAGATGCCAACCTAAAATTTGGCTGATTTATAGCACATATCAAGATTTTCTAAAACTTTAAATAGATTATTTTCAATCTCCAACTCTTTCAGAAATGGAGACTGTACAACTGCCAGATCCACAGCTTGACCTGCTATTATTTCCTTAGGAGCCTTTTATTTGAACACAGCATCCTTCAACCATTCAAGAGAAGACCTTGAACTCTGCTTCTACTCATAGCAGAGGTTATGCTGAGAATACTTTTGATAACACTTCTTTTCTTCTTGGGATGCTTCTAGAATATATCTCCTACCTGTTTCCTTGGAGACTGACATACAGTCAGCACAATGGCTCTATAGCACCTGTAAATCAAACTTCAAAAGGAGACACTGTCCTTGTTAGAGGAAATGGTATGCATGGTGGGAAAGAGGAGAGTTTTGCTTTCCCCTTGTCTTCCAGAGGATAAAATGGCTGTAGTGCTGTAGAGAGATTATGTCAGATGGTAAAGGCTGGGTAGGCTTTGTAGCAGCTATCAGACTTACTGGAGTTTTTATCAAAAAATAGCATTGGACTGCATTTTATCTGTAGAGAATAAGGCCTTAGTCTGCAAATAGCTTTGTGAATGCAGTAGTTATGGAGGTAATTGTATATATATCATTAAGAGTTCAGATGTGAAAAGATATACTAGTAATTCTGACCAGCTTGGGCATCTTTTTAGCAAATTTGTTTATCACTGATCCTGTAATCTTCATGTTTCCCTTTTATGTACCCTTCCTGCATGAAGAGATAGGGCCAGTACCCTATGAGGAGATGAGCTTGGACTTAGTTTCTCCAAATCAAACACTTTATCTTTCTCCTCTATCCTTTGCAGTGTGGTTAAGGGATATGTCCTAATGGCTTTCTATTCCTTTCCCTTATGTCAATGTTTTAAAATGTTATTAGTTTTGGCAGTTATAAATCTGGTCAACATTTAGTTTCCCAGCTCTCACACAGAACCAAAATTAAAGGACATATTTGCTTTTAGATTAGCCACCGATTCAAAAAGGGTTGAAAATAAATAATTGGAGTCTCAACTTCGGAACAGGTGGTGTAATGCAAGGCAGGGGGGAAGGTTTCCCATTGGAACAGACACATGGGAATTCAGGTGAACAACACTTGGTCAAATAATAATGATATATATAATCCTTATTATTCCCACTTTAGAACGAGTACTGTTATTGCCAATGTCAACATCCAAATTTCCTGTGACTTCACTTTCAGTGTCAAGTTTCTAGAGTAAATCCACAGCTAAAAATTGCCAGCAGTAGATACAAACAATTTAACAAACATATCAAATGTCCTTCACAGTCTGAGCAAATTTTAAGAGCATGATGCTCAAATATTTGATTAGATAGTGCTGCAGGATGTTCATGTGCTGAGCCTGCTGACTGAGATCCTTCTGACTGCTTACCCTTTTCTTTGTAAGGGAGGGGGACAGGGGAGCCCCCAAGGTGAGAGTAAATGGTTATTACAGCTTTTCATGGCATTTCCAAGTGAAAATAGACTCAACTGTTGTGTGCTTTTATAATCCATAGCTTCAAAATTTGCTAATTAACACCTACAACGAGTAAAGCTACAGCTGAATGACATTTGATCAGATGTGGTGCATAGCCATAGGGCAGTCCTAATTGTTGTGTTGTTTTCTGCAGTCTCCCATTATTCTTCAATGTTATTAGGAGGTGGCCACCTTTTCTTCCCTTCTCTCAGGCCCCCATCAGTCACTCCTTAAGTGATTTAGGAGTTATGCAGAATGAATCTGTTTCATCCCCTGAGAGGCTTTATCATGTCTGCATATGATGTTGCATGTCTGCAGATTGAGTTAATCCTCACTTTGATTTTCCTCCCACACCCTGCAGTTTTCAAAATGCTTCACTGGCACTGGGTGCAGCTATCAAATCTTTTGTTTATCAGTTCAGCTTTGCCTCAATTCCTAGGCTAGCAATGGAGAGTTTTGGACAGTAAATCTCATAATAGCCATGTTGCCTGTGAGTTATGTGGAATGTGTTGTAATTTTTAATGAACTGCTAAAAAACCATCCACGACTCTCTTCTACAAAGAGGGTACACAGGCAGTTGACTCATACATAGTCTACATCTCCTCTGACTCAGCTTGGGGACACCTGAGCACAGATCTTATGGCAGATGAATATCTGAGTGCATGCTTGGAAAGATCCTTTAATGTCCCTTGGATGAATGCAGCAGGGAAAAACCCCAGAACTCCAGAAAACCTCAAATGTCTCATAACCTTCATGCAGCCCCACCACGAGGCAGCAGCAGAGGGTAGGATGTAGTCAGATGAATGTTTTCTCAGCCTGATTTCACAATGATTAATGGCAGCCATTCCTGCCTCACAAGAACAACGTACAGAGCACAGCTCAGCCCCCACTGAATCACCAAGCTGTCCCTTCTCAATTACTCTCTGGGTGTCATTCAGTCCTACATACTTATTTCCACTATAATTTTATTTTTATCATTGGTTGCTACAACACTCAGGGTGCGTGCACACACTGTTGCTAAGAACTCTGCTATGTGGAGCTTGCCAGCATTCTACAAGGAAGAAATTAAGGTGTTCATCATAAAACAGATATTAGGTAAGTCACTGACATAGGCTGAAAACACAGGGCCCCAAACACAGCTTGTCCATTACAGTCAAGACATAACTGATGGTTTGGAGAACGTATTGAAAGTGGTGCACTGATGAAATATGAAAAGGTCTCAAGAAATTAATTATATCACTCTCTGCCCTGGTTTTGTAGCTACATGAATCTGGACTATTTGTGAGCATGTATGCACACCCTTAGTGGTCAGAATGAAAACTTCTATTATTTCTCTCCATGTTTTTATGTTGGTAGGTATGAAAATAATTTGCATATTATAATACACATGCAATTCTTTAAAGAACTTTAATTGAACATTCAGCATAAAAGGGTTTTGCCTTCCCTTCATGTACAGGCTAAGCTCTCATTAGTATTAATAGAACTTATATGTGTTCCATGAAGAGAAAATAGGACCACAGTTTGTAGGGTAAAAACTTGAAAGAAAATAAGATTCTTAATTATAAATATAAGATTTTGTTAATAAATATTGCAGATATACTGTGAAAAAAATCTGTTTATACTAAGTAAACAAATTATTTTAAATTAAGTACTTAGATGGTAGTACTACTATCAAGTAATATCCTGTTTCTAATTTCTTGTTTTTCATATTTTCATATATTTTGTAGTGCCCACAGATCTTATCTAGATGGACTCTGTTATATTTAGTGCTGTATAAATATGTAATTTAGGAAATTACTTACCCAAAGATATTGAAGTATTAATTTTATTTTAGCCCAAATCAACCTTATTGTCTACCACGTTGAATTCCTCCGTAAGTATTTGCCATTGATTTTTTTTTAGCTTCAGTGAAACATTTAATAAATTAATTTTCCTTGCTGGGTCTTGTCGTATGAGTTATCCACTGACATTTGTCCCTGTTTATTAATTAGTACCCCTAATGTGCCCTTGGATAATCTTGTATGGAGGAAACAACATCTGTCACTTAGCTCAAGTCAAAATTGACAGAACAAATCTAGTTATTATAATTGTTAGGTAAATAGACACTTTTATTCTTGCAATTTTTCAATTCTGTCCTTCCAAAAAATAGGCTTTTTTTTTTCTTGTCTAACTGAAAACTAGTTTATCTGGACTAATTCACAACTGATTTCAAGAGTAAAGAAAATTTATAGTATAGTTTCCAGGATGTAAGAAAATAAAATTCTGGCCTGAATCAAAAATTTCTGTAATTTGAAAAGATTCTTCCATGACTGGAATCAAAATCTTGTAATGAGGGAATATTTCTGAAAAGTAAAAAATAATTTTCAATAGCTGATGAACCAAATGACAGTTTATTACTATAGTAAGGGATCCCTTTACTTTTTAATACCTTAAACAACAGCAATTCTTTAATGTCTTAGATGCAGTTTTATTGCTACTATGGTTACTGTTGTTACTTTTGTGTGTGTCTATGCTGATTTGTATAACCCATGAAAGGACAGCAAACCAGGACTCGTAATCTGTATGAAATAATATATCAGTTAGCCACAAAATTTACCACAGTGGAAATAAATACATGATTCCACTTTGATTTTTGTATTGAAGAATTGTGGGGTGGATTATTTCCTGTGGTGTGGCTCATTATTGATATCAAGGGTGTGGAATGGGAATCAGAGCAGATTTCTGAGGGGGGAGCTTTGACTCTCTGGACAGTGGGAAGGCACCGGACACACGGGACAGGGACGGGGACAGCGTGTGCTCCTGAGCCAGGTCGTGTGTGACACACCAGGGGCTGGGCTGCAGTGACAGACTGGCAGCAGCACCAAAGGGGGAGCTTGAGCACTTTTTCTCTAGCAATTGCAAGGTTGAACTCATCTGCCTGACTGCTGGACTAGATCCAAAGGAAGAAGAAGCCTTCACAGGCCATATGTTCTGTTTTTAAAAAATACCAGGTCAACAATTGCTAAGTTATTCCTGTTTGTATCTCAGGGCCTTCTAGAGAGCTTGACATGTCTGGGTGACTCTTGTATGACTTCAGCTATCACATTTGATGAGCCAAGAAGAGCCTCATAGTTAACATTTCCCTTCCTACACTGCAGCCACTTTGTGCATTTTGTTGGACTCTATTGGGACACTGTTTCTTTTAAGCTCTTTTTTATCTCCTATAACTGTCTGACAAGATGGTTGCACCAGGCTGGTGCTGGTAGCACATACCAGCTGTTGGACCCCTCCACTGATCCTCTACATCCTTCCCCTTTCCACTGGATCCCTACAGCAAGAGTTGTAAAAGTAGCAACAGAGGGACATTTTAGTGATTCTACCCCACCATGCAAGTTCTACTAAACCAGCAATATGATACACTTTAAACTCTCTTGTTCTTTATGTATTATAGGGCTGGGACAGAACACCAGAACAATAAAAAGACTTCTTTACAGCCAGCCACCAGCTCAGCTGGTAGCAGAGATGTTTCACTTGATCATTGAAGCCAGCAGTGACTGGGGTCCATTTCTGAACAGCTCTGTCCTCCATAAAATCCATTTCTGTTTTTCAAAAGGTTTCAATATTAGACATTAAAAAAATGATAATATAGAAAAAGAAAAGAGCTCTCATTAAAAGTGTTCATAGAACTGAAGTTCTAAAGTATTTGTATTCATGCCCTCCCTGCTGCTGGTTGTTCTGGAGAATCAGGACAAGCCAATTTGCTCACTGTTTGCTGGGGACAAAAAGTAATATAAGTAAAGAAGGAAGTTCCAAAGCACATCACTGACAAGTTCAGAGACTTTTTGCAAATTGTTTGTGCTATTATTCCCAATGCCAATTAATTGAACTGTATAATTCTTATTGAACTGGTGTAGCTAATGTTTTCCCCTCCAGGCATATGTCTGTTGGTATTGTGAGCCTTGGCCATTACTTTTTTTGGTCTTATTGCTTTGGATGAGTTGCATATTTATTTATTATCCTTTTGAAATTTTTTCTCAAACTGGGCAAATTTGGTTTAAACAGATATGTAGATGGTGAAGTGCAAGTTAAAGTTATAGTTTTATTTTATTTTAAGAAATTTGTCCTAAATACTTAGGATTTAAAGATTTCCTTTCAATACCATGTAGTTAATGAATCTATATAGCTGTCAGTTTTCAGTATAGCTGTTGAAATCAAACCGGCTTGCTTTTAAAAGAGAAAATTTCAAAAAATTAATCAGAGGATAAACAAAAATAATTTTGAAACGTTTTTCTGGGAAATGAGTTCATGACCATCGAGAACCAGAGCATAGAGAACTTTTATACTATTACAAAAACAAGTATTAAATTTACGGTTATTAGCAAAACAAGTTAAATTAATGATAAAAAGAAATAAAAATTAAAGAAAAAGGAATGGGAGGATCAGTAAAGACAAAGTATTATCTAATCCTCTTGATTTTCTAGGATAGCTGCTGGTACAGGCAAGTGTGATTTTTACCTTCTTTGGTAAGCAGTGATTGCAGAGTTAATTAGTCTCCAGTGTTAGCAAGTGGGTGGCATTTACTTTTATAATAATACGTCTGTCTCTGAAGTGGAGATACCACAGGTCATGATTGTGTACCTTATCTTTTGAGGCAGGAACAGTAAAGACTCTGTAAATGGGTCTGAGCAGAAAGTTAACTAAAAGCATTTTGGTGTGTCCCAAGAATGTCGTTTATTCTAATTATAGAATGGCAAATATCAAGTGGAAAGGATGCTGTGCTGGGGTGGTGTTGGTGACTCAGTGCTCGCTATTCACTGCAGAGCAGGCTGTCAGAAAGTGCTACTTTTCTGACTCACTGCATCTTGTAAATGAAGAAAGAAACATGAGCTATATTCATATTATATTCATCATTGCCATGTTATTTAATTCTAACATTGTTTGGAGGATTTGCTCAGCTACTGAGCCCTTTGAAGTGTCAGGCCCTTGCTTAGTAGTAACAGTAGTAATACCTAACAGAGTTATTGGCATTTTAGATATAACTGTGGCCTTAAGTGCCATGCATAAGCAATAGGAACAATAATGGCAGAGGTAGTGTCTTATTATAACAGAAACGAAATCTCATTTTTGGCTCTATTACATGAGTTCCAAACAAATAGAGATGCACATACACAAACATTAAAATGAGTTTAATAGAGGATTTGCCATAGAAAGAATTCTAATCTGATCCCTTTCTAAATTCTTGGCTAATTAAACAAAAAAGACCAAACTAGTCATCCAGTGAAAAAAAGCATTAAATGTAATTCTTCCTGAGGAATATTTTTTCCTAAAGAAACTTAGTTGTTATCTCATTTCCTTTTTGCATCAGAAAAAGATCTGTAATTCTGTAATAGTAACTTTTTATGTAATATAAACTGTTAGCATGTCTTTTAGGCTTTCTATACAAAAGAATTAGAATTGTGACTATTGTTTCAATGTTTTCACCTATCTAGGGGATGTTGAGCAAGACAAGACTCAGCACCTACATGAAGTAATGGATAATCCTGAACTTCCTCCGAGGGGGAGCTGAGCCTTTTAAAATCAACTTCCAAACTGATTTGCTGAGTCATATCTAGAGTAACAGGCAAGTTCTCCCTCTGCTTTCAGAAACTATGGATAATTTTACGATTAAATTCTTATAAATAACACGTGGAATTCCATTTAACTCTGCTTTTGAAAACCAGATAGTTTTTTTACATTGGGATTTTAAACAAAGCAGCTTTGTTAACTAATTGTACGTTATGTTGAAGAAGCAGTCAGTGGCTGAGTTATTAGTTATATGTATTCCTTTAAAATTTTTCCTTTAAAACCCTATCAGCTCTTCTATTTTTTTTTCCCTATGCAATCCTCTGTTATTTTTGTCCAAATTTTACAGTATTGTCCACAATAGCCAATATGCTGGAAGACCTCTTTGGAACAAATCTGTAAGCAATTTATTTCATTTTGAAAATGGAATATATGGAAGGAAACCACAGAACAGATGGAAGAAGTGCTATTACAGATTTGCAAACAGTGCAATCAAAGACACAGCTAGTTAGTGCCTGGCAAGATTTGGGCTGTGGTTTTTTGTCATTTGAGAGGTCTCTTGCTAAGGATAGATGAAATGCTTTTTAAAATGGCATTAACACCAGCATATATAATATTTTTTTGCTTAGTTGTTTATTGTTCATTACATTCCATTGAAGTTGGGTGTGTATTGGTTTGGTGACAACAACATGTTTAAAATACAGATGCCTCAGCCAAGGGAGCCATTTGGCAGACTCTGTTTGCCACTACTGAGGATGGAGCTCTAAGAACCTTTAGTCTGGTTTTTTCTTTGCTTTGTTATTGCTCTGGTTGCAAACTGGGCTCAACACTTAATTTCAGAGGCTGATCTTCCTTTCTGAGCTCTGGATGGTTGGATTTAAATGTGGGTAATGCAAATGTGTATATATGCATTTATCCATAGCTATTTATATTTATAAGGAAAGGGAGGAGCTGTATTTTAGGGTAAGACAAGAAGACAAGATTAGCATGCTGAAAAGAACATAAAAGATACTATAACTTCATCTTAAATTTGCTTTAATCTCATTAAGACTGAATGCACATTTTTAAAAGTGCTGTTGAACTTTCAAAGCTGACTCTGCTCAATTCCTAGTCAGTAACTTTCATATACAAGACTTAGTCTCCAACTGAGGCATATTTTTACTTTCTAGTTTCCAGGTTCTTTAGAGCCACTTTAGAACAATAAATTCAGTTGCATTATTTTGTTTTTATTCATTATTATCTGTAATCATCATATGCCTGTTTATCTGTGGAGCTATATTGTCTTATGGTCCCAGTCACCTTTTATCAGTTTGTTCTTTTTAATGAAGAAACACAGATGTAATTAACAGTGACTTAGGAAAAATAATTATACAGATCACATATGCAGACATACACACACAGAAGCTAACTCCTAGCAACACTGGTTCTGCAGACACAAAGGCAATAATACAAAGCAACAATCAGCAATTTCAGGCTTACCAAGCAAATATGACAGATAAGTTGATCCCAATTTCTAACAAATCCAGGGAAAGGTTAACAAGTATTTTGATAATGTTGGATTAAAGCAGAGAGAAAATTCTCAATATGTGAGCAGTTAACTTCTGTGTATTTGATTGTCAGTGATTCTGTCATGAATCATGCAGTAATTTAATGTTTAGAAATAATGTACTGTGTGCTATCACCTTAACAAGCATAGCATTCCATGGTGCTGTGCAGCATTTTGTCTAAGATAAAGTTATGGTTTATTTGTTGGGTATTTTGATGTTGCAATGAAGTGCGGTTAACACTGAGGTTTGAGTCTATAATAGCATAAACAGGCTTTATTTTCCTTTTTAGCAGTAATTTCAGTTCATTTTTCTCTGCTGTGCTTATGATTATTCTACTGAAAAGAATGACAAAATGGTGGCATCACAGTATGATGATAGACTGGAGGCTGCTAATATAATCTGAAGAACTGCACTGAGTTATGGTAACCAAACAATTTAAGAAATACTCTGCTGGCCAAGGGCATTTATAGGTGTGCAAAATGTGAGTCTGAGTTTTTCCAAATGACTATCATGTAAGTTAAGTGAATATGTACTTTTGGATGAAAACTCTTCCTACACAATTAGAAATAAAAGCTGAAGTTCAGTTCATAAAAGCTGGTTTTTATGTATAGATCCCAGGCCATAGAGCTGTGGAAATACTGCACCGATTGTTAGGTACACTTAAATACATATAAGATGCAGGGTGGTATTCTTCTTCTGACCTCTGCTCTGAACTCTTAATCATAGTCTGTAGGGTTACTGCATAACTTGAAACCTTTTTTCAATTTGGTATGGAGTTTCTTCACATAGAAATGAAGAAGTTATGGCAGATTGAGAAGAAATTGACGTCAGGAAAGTAGTTGTTCTTTTCAGTTTGCCTTTATGGGTTATTTTTACTATGTTAATAACTATAAATTGAAAATGGATTCAAAACTAGTTCTAGATCAAGTGCTATTGTCATATGCTATTGACAAGTCTTTTTGGTTTTGGTTGTGGCCCTGTTTGGGATGGGGACTAAAGTTGCATTGATGTCCTGTTAGGTTTATTTTCTGAGGAAAGAATTTTGATGTTGAACTTGGCATTCCCTGCAGTGGATAGAGTAGGCACTTAGAGCACCAGTGGTCAAGGAATTTAGATAAGATAATAGTGCCTTCCTCTCACTTTGGGTCTCCATGCAACTCTGCCTGCAGAGCTCATAGGCACACCTCTGTCCTCTGCCTTCAGTTTATCTTTCCACTAAAAAGCAAAACTGCTATTATTTTACTTGAGCAGGAAGTGACACGGTGAACTTAAGAGTTTCTGCATTGTTCACTCTTCTTGATCTCCAGTATATATTTGAGTTAGTTCTTTCATGTCTAGTTTATGAAAGAGCAACTCTGTGTTTGTATGTTGTTCTAAAACATCAAAAATGGAGCATTTTCTGTTGTATGTAACATAAATTATTTTTTAGAAATTGTAGTGCCTCAAGTGGTTCTTGTTATGGATACGTTCTCTTCTCATCTTATGTCCAACCCCTCATAATAAAAACATGCTAGCAAGAGCCTACTCCCTCAGAGGAGAGAAAATAGCAGCAACTCTGTCAATGTTCCTGTAGTTCTGGGGTTTGGTTGTTCCTGTCAAAGTGTTAGGATATGGTGATAACAGGATAAGCCCCTAAGAGATGTTAAATTTGTACCAAATTGATGTAAGGGTTTTGTACAACATGTATTTCCAACATGTCCTTTACATCAGCTTTTTTCCTGGTGCAGGACTTCCTTGCAGATGAAACCCATTCCAAGTCCCAGCTCTGGTGGTGACACGTGCTGCTTATGCAGGAGCTGTGGCATTTACCTGTGCTCACCCAGAGGCTGGCAGTGCTGGCAGCACAGGGCAGAACTTGTCAGTGTGCTCCTGCCTTCTGCCAAATTGCCCTAAGAAAAGGGAGATGGAGGGGAAGATGGAAGGAAATGACACAGCAGATCTGTACCCAGAGGTGTGCCAGCCTGGCTCAGGGCAGCACCCAGCTGGGGAGGGCACTCTGAGCCCCCTGACCCAGGAGTGCTGCAGGGTGTGTGTCCATACCCTCCCTGCTACCTGGGCTTCACCTTGGAGCAGCTTCCCTCCCAGGGAGTGGGGCTGGGGCCGTGGTTCATGTCACCTCTCATCACTTAATTGCACATCATGCCTTGGTGCCAATTCACACCTGGTAAACTCAGGATGAATGAAGCAGCGCCTCTGCTGCCTAGGAAAACCTGCAAAACAATTTACCCAAACAATGAGAGTTCTCTTCCTTCCTCCCCCTCCCCACTCCAGTTTTTACAGGGAAGAGAAATATTTAAATAATAAGTATGCTCTTTGGAAACATTAGTAGTATAAATCACGGTCATGTGCTGACTGATTCCATTACCTCATTTTCAATACAAACCTCTTAAAGAGAATCCCAGAGGATGCATTTCTGCTTTAATTTCTCAGTAATCAAGCAAAAATATGTATTTTACAAGCTTTCACAGACAAATGCTTAGATTGAACTGCAATTTGCATGCTACTACCTGAATGTGTTGTTTCTGACTTTAATGACTTAGTTTTATATTATTATTCTAATTGTGTTTGGAGTATTTTATCAATAATTTTCCATCAATATTTTTATCAACATTATATTGAAATTGATGGGACCTTACTGATATCTAGTACTTTGTCAATGGGGCCTTTCTACTTTATGGTAATAATCATTGACTGATGACTTCCTGAGAGTAAAAGAATACAAGCTTTACTAGACTTTTGTCAACAGTACTTGTAAGGGTTTTGGGCTAGATCACCTTGTCTGATCATTATAACTCCACTGATTTTCACTGTGCTGCTTTGACCTGGGAATTTTGATATTTTTTACGTGAATAAAAACATTGCAGTGATATCTTAAACAGGTGGGTTTTGATTACCCTTCTGGTGATGCTAACAGCCTGCAGGAGGTTGGCTGTCAGAGCAGGGGACTGCAGAATTAGAGGCAGCAGAATTCACTTCCACAGCTGTTTGCAGCTAGCAGGGAGGAATAAATGATTTTAGCCAAAGGTAATGCAAAGCAGAAGGCTAACAGCTATCTATTCCTCACCAAGAGTACTGAAGGTACTACTGTGCTGATTGCTCAAAAAAATTCCCTTGCTCAAGTAAAACAATGCAAATTTTTTGAATTAACTTCAGTAGAGTTTGGTTTATTGACCTATGACTTTGGAAAGTTTTTCTGGCTTTTTAGATATTCTCAAAGGAAAACGTTATATCTGCAGCAGATATAATATAAATTTTAAATAACTATTACAACACAATTCTCTGTAACTGCAGACATGAATTTCGATGCTAATCTCTGAATATAATGAACTTTTGTCTGTTATTTTGCTCTCAGATTGATGCTTAGTTTCAGTATCCAGTAGGGCAGAAAAATAACTTATCAGCATTCATTAGATACATGAAACTCAGTGGAATATTTCTTGTTGCCTATGAAAGTTGCTTTCTAAACTAGGAAAGGATGTATGAAAGGAGAGAAGGCAAAACAGGATTGAAATTGGATAAGGAGCCTTTCACATAGGGGTTATTAGTTATCAAAAGCTATTCTTACATGATGGCTCAGTGGTATTCTAAATTTAATACCATATGTAGGTGATCTCATCATTGCTTCTTACTTAGTAATTTATTTTTGCTGCTGGGACCTGGGTTTCTAAGTTGTAGAAGACTTTTGGGGCGTCTTTGTCCAAATTTTCACAAATGAAGGAAACACTGTTTTTCAGGACTGTGTTTTCAAATTTAAACTGCTTTTCTTCACAAATCTTATGAAACAAACTGTTCTGTAGAGGAAAAACAAAGTGAACAGAGCCTTTACTCTGCTCTTTGCCTCCTTGACATAATGGAAGTGCCATCTCAATTTCTGATTTACTTCAGAGATGTCCATAATTATAGGTGAGCTGACACTCCTCCTCTTGTACTACAATTGACTTTATTATAATTTGTTTTCACATAGGGTGATTTGTTTGATCTGAGTCAGAATGGTTTTTTTCTTTTTGTCTCAGTTGCAGGAGCTTTATGCTTTTTTCCTGCATTTCCTACAACCAACACCAAGGCAAAATTAGTCTGAACAATTGCAGCTATATAAAACTCATAAATATTTAGCATCAAGAGCAATTGAAAAACTGAAAATCAGATACTAGAATTGTGTGAGACCTGTGATTTAATTTTCAGACTTTAACCCATGATCCACATTTTCTTAAAGGTCAAACCCAAGAATTGTGTGTGTATTTCTAAGGGGTAGGGGCATGATGTTGTTTCAAAGCTGTAATATCTTGCAGACGTCCAGTGAGTAACATCTATGTTTTCTATAAAAAAATCTAAAATTTTTCCTTAACAACTAAATGATAGCATCCTGACCTCTAAGCACCCCAGTGTCTGTCTTTGAAGAGCACAAGACTGATGGATTGACAGAGAAAAATATGTTATTATTTTGCAGAATACCACTTCAATAATAGCTAAATAAATTTCCCTGTATTGATCTGGACATGAAAACAAACACCAAGATGGCTTTGTTAACTTAATGTATGAATTTAGTGTGTGAATTCAATTAACAGAGTCATAAACAAGCAGGGAAAGATTAGCTCACCCTCATTTCTAGGTTATAGATGTAAGAAGCAAAAGACTTAAAAGGAATCTAATTTTTGCCCTTCCCATACTTAAGTCAAGGTAGAGGAATTGTAAACACACCATTAACTTTAGACAGTTCACTGTATCTGGACTTCTGAAGTAACATTATTTATGAAGGATTTTAGAGTTTTGACTTTTTAACGGTCCTCTAAACCTCAGAAATTATCTATGAAAGTCTCCATGTTCCTCCTTACTGTTAAAGTGACTTTCTAAACTCCTGTTTGTTTAAATTGAAAATTTTCACTTCTTAAGTGGAAAAAAAATCCCATATCATAAACTTTGTCCATCAGCTATTAAATTGATGTTGATTCCTCAGGTGAATTCTGTAATTGAAACCAATTATCTTCATTACATTTTAAATGTCAGAAATAACTTAGAAGCTGCTTAAGTGGTGTTGTTTTTCACTTGAGAAATACTGTGAAATCATAGCTGTGACTTCAAAAATAGGGCATAAGAATTATTTTGACTTTCTGGACTAAAACTGAGATTACAGGATGTGATGGGCTTTTTCAGTCAATTTTAGGAAGGGACATTGAACTCCCTCCTCATGGTATTTCACATATATAAAGGAAATTTTAGTCACTGAATACTGTGTTTAAAGGAGAGCTTCAGCTTAAAGGAGCCCATGTCTAGCACTGTTCTACAGACCTTACTCTAGATTCATTTCTACTTATTAGTATTCCAAAATATATATTTGTAAAGGAATGTTTCACTAGAATATATATAAAAGTACTTTTTTTATCTAGAAAAGTTTTCTTTGCTGTTTTAAATAATTGTTTGCTGTATGTAATTTTTTTAATGCAACTGAGCAGAACAATATGAAACATCAGAATATTTTTGCTTTAAGGGTAAACAAATTCGATATTCCCATACAAATTTTCCATAAAAGCAAATGAAATGAATGATCATACAACTGACACAGAAAGAAGGGTTTTTAGTCCTCTCTTAGTACATATAAACCTCTGTAGAGCATATTTGTTATGTTTCAATGGCTCCAGTGCCTTGTATTTGGAGGGATTATTTCAGGGGAAAATCCCATTTGAAAGGTTTTCTGATGTCAGGGATCATTGCCCAGTTAACTTGCTAGTGATGAATGCTTGTAGCATACCAAGGAATTCCATTCTAATCCAAGTAGGAGAATTAGAATTTTAGCCTAGTGATTAAATAAAAAAAAAAAAAAGAAATTTTACTTTTGTTATAATTTTTAGGTGGAATGTTTGTGGGTGATTTTAGCAGAACAAAATTCAGTCTAAGGCAGAACTTTGTATCTAAGGCAGAACAAGGATCAGATATTAACTATTGAGATGTATGTTTAGTTATGGTAAATATACCTAAAATTAAAATAACCCTGACTATGAAAGAAAATATAATTGGGTTTACATTATTTATTATTTTGAAGTGCAAATGTTGAGGCTGAAGGATCTGTATTAGTAAGTCTGGGTCTAGCCAGTAACAAAATAAGGGAGAAAAAGGGATGTAGAGTAAGACAAAAAATCCACACATAACTAAGAGCTAACTGCAACACTATTGAATCTATTTCAAATTATAACATCTCTGCTGAGAAAAATTTAAGCCTTCCCAGGATGCACAGTTTGTCTCCATTATCCATACATGTCAGTGATGTCTTGGTTTGCAGTAGTAACAGCAAAAGTGCAGTGTTTTAGGACACTGAAATGGTGGTTGGTGTGGTTGAGACAGATTTACTCAACAGAGAATCAAGTGCTCTAGAAGTTCTTTGAGGTTTCATTTCTTTGTTTTACTTCTGGAGGCTCATTCTATTTTATTGATGTTTGAAGAGTTATTTGAAAGTGACTTATGCTGTAAATTCACTCTTAAATCATTGGTCAAGTCGTGTCCCTTCTTTGAGATGCACAATTGAAATTAAATTATTCCTGCTTACCTATTTGCCTGCCATCTAAACTGCAGTAAGGAAAACTCCCCTGACTCACTGGTGGTGCTTCATAATGTATCAAAATCTTACCTGAGATATTGATGACTGACAAAAATAAATAAGAGATAGAGAGCAAGAGAAAGTATACACCACTTGCCCTTCTAAAGAAACCTTATAGATTTGATTGAGTAAATGTCCTCAGCTAGAAGGAATCCTGTGTCTTTGTTTCCACTGTTGATATCTTCCTACTTCATTGGCTCTTACTATTCTTACTGCCTAGGTGCAACCTAGAAAATTAGGCTCATTTTTTGCCTGGTAGCCTAATTTTTGAATTTTGGTTCCACATTGAGTAGAGGTTTTCAGTAAATTGTCCACAAAAACATTTAGCTTTCCTGTGTAAGTGGTTACAGAACTCTTTGTTTGGGACATAGCAAGGTGTAAAAGTAAATTACATTGTTGCGTTCCAGATGAAATTATTGCTTTGCAGATGGTTTTTCTGGTATCTGCAAACTTCAACCAGGACAATTAGATGGTTTTTTGATATTTAGTTTAAGACAAAATATTAGCTTTTATCTGAAGTTGAATCACAAAAGAATCATTTGCTGCTAGTACACTTTCATCTCTGGAAACTATAACACTGTGGATTTGAGAGAAGAGGGAAACAGCACTTATAGTATTTTTCCTTGGACTATATTCTCAGTACTTTTGTTTCTTAATAGCTTCTTGCAAGAAAGATGGAAAAAAACATCCTCACAATTTGAGCTGATGTTGCTCTTTCCTTTTGAGCAGGCTTACTCTAATTTGCCATAAAGGTCTTTGCTTTTGTCTTATTTCCTTCTCCTTGTATTATCCAGTTTCTGATTTCTCTGAAATGCTGACTCTTTTCCACTCTATTAAATTTAATAAAGTTGTGCTTAAAGCAAGGCTGCCATCACACCCTGTTGGTTATAAAGAGGAGAGGAATCCCCTTCCACAGGGCAAAATCCAACTGTTTTTGTCAAGCTGTGGTCTGTGCCAGTCCCCACGCTGCACTCAGCAAAAGCAGTGCAGCAATGACAACAGTCACCCATCTCTTCAGAGTAGGTGATGGAGTCTGTGAGTGTCTCTTCTGGTCAGTGGACTGAAATGTCTCTGAGGGCAGTCCCTGCTCTAATCTTGTCTCTGGTTTTCTGCAGGTAGTTCATCACTTTTAGCTCAGATATCCACCTGAATCTAGCTGCTATTGTACTCCTGCAATTAAACCCCACAGTTTTCTGCAACAAATGCACAGAAGAGGTGTAAACCCCTTCAGTCCAGCTGGCTGAATTGCTATTTGCTCTTAGGTTGATAGGTTTTGGGCACAAATTTAAAATCACGTTGATTTCAGGGTCCCAGATGCTTTTAAGTATCCTTTCCTACCTCCTTGTCCCTCATTCTCAGATATTTCTTGTACTTGATGTACTTGAAACATGTATCTGGGTATTTCACACTGCTTAGGCAGCTATTCTGAAAAACTTCCATTCAATGCCTACATTTAGTGATTCCTAATTCTTACCTTTAAATAATTTTCACATTTACAGTTAAAAATTCCTCTAGTGATAAATGTACTATTTATTACTCCAGAGGAGTACTTTCTTTGCCCAGGACTTTGAGGATCAGGTTTGAAACAGAAGAAGAGGGTTGGTGGCTGCAATCACATGGTTGCAACAGCCTGAGGCCAGGCAGACAAAAATTTTCAAACTGCCTCACCTGTTTTCTTCTCCGTTTGTCTATACCCCAGTATTTTGCAGTTGTTAATGCTTTTCATTTTATCTCAGGGATTTTATTAGAGCAAGTCTTAGTGCTGCATATGATGAGAATTCTAAATTTCCTCTATTTCTGATCCAATTCCTTCATCAAATACCGTGATACTTCAAAAGGTTATTTTATGAAGTTTTTCTGTTGGTTATATATTTCAGTCAAATGATATAAGGAACTACTGCATATAGGGTCAGATAGTTTGTGTCCATAACTGGAGGGGAAAAAAAAACCCACAGTGATGATATCCTCCTGTTCAGTTTATTATCAGGCAATCTTAATAGCTCATTGTTGAATGCACTTTCATCTTCTAATTTTTGGACATTATTGTGTATGAGAGTCATACTCTGCTTCCTGTTTTTGGTAAATGTCAGAACATAACACTGGAAAGAAGTTGAGGATTCTTTGGTCCTGCTAGGAGATTTCTCAAGTCTTTACTTTCTAAAGATTTGTGATTAATTGACAGTCTTTGAAACTGAAGGTCTGCAAATTGCAAACTAGATGCTCGTGTTTCAAAAGCGTAAAGTAAAACTCAACAAGCTTTAGCAGAATAAAAAGCTAGTGATTGAACCACCAATGTGTCCTGGCATCTGTGTTGGTAAAGAGGAGTCTGACTTTACAATATATTAAGGATCCTTGAACAGAAATTCATTTAAGAATCAAGAAGCTGAAGTGAGCAGACTGATTCTATTTTCATATTGCCACCCAAAATTTTATATGACTAATCTGAGAATCTTTGAAAAGTGAGACTTTCTGGAAATATTATTTAGGGTATTTAAGTGACTCTGAAAACCACAAAGTACTTTTGTAGAAATGTATTGGGATATCTAAAATAATTTTTAAATAGTTGTTACAATAAATCAAATGCTGCAAAGCCAGAACGCAAACACAAATGGTGCGTATATTAGATTTGGGTTTTGTTGTAGACAGTCCTGCCTGTCTGTTAGTGTTGTATCTGTTGTCAACTCCTGGCTGACAGAGCAGGACTTCATCCAAAACCTGCTTATTTAGTTGCATTGCATTTCTCTTCTGACCTGCTGAATAGCCGAGTCACACGGCAGAGATATTTAATGTGCTGCCTTCAGCCTATTCCATTAGGCTGAAGATTTATGCTTAATCCAAACCTCAGATGGCTGAGTGGATTTAAAAAAAATATAACTCTGAAGTCCTTATCTATGCCTGGTTTTGTTCTTTACATGTTCCTTTGGTTTCTGGCAATCATTCTTCTGCATGCTGTTTGCACCTTTCTCTGCTGCTGAGCAGTGGGGATTCATTCTCCCAGGACCCAATGGAACAGCAGGCACAAAGACAGACACTTTTCAGCTCTGTAAAAATGGAGAGTGAAATAATGTTCAAAATAAAAAAATGGTAGAATTAAAACAAAAGAAGATATGAAGCAGTTACAGTGGAGAGAGTGACACAATTGTAAAGTTTCCAGAAATGGAGAACTAAAATTCTTGTTTAAAGCAGGCTTTTCCAGGGACTACATGAGTATTGATTTGCATGTGAGTGTGTATCTCTTATCTCTTTATGCTATTCATAAAGTCTCCCAGGACATCACAGAACTTCAGATCTGGTCTTCCCTACCCCCATTTGTTCAAGCAAATGGAAGAGTGAACAGGACAGACCATATGGCTGCTGCTGCTGCCTATCTTTTATCATGTTTTTAATCAAAAATCTTCACAGTAAACGTATGAAACTGTATCTCCTGTTTCCTGGACATGTGCCACATTAAATGTAGTATTTCCTTTCATGTTCCTAAGACAAATTATTATTTAGTGTGACCTATGTTTTCCAGCTGTGATATTCTTTGCATCAATTCCTTCTTCGGAGATGTTCCTGTGGCTACTTAATAATGGGCTAGTAGAGAAAATCTCAGCTAGAGAGTACCAAAAAATTTCATTTCAGTTATTCTATTTTAGTTTAGTCTTCCACTAAACCACCCTTTTCTCCAACAAGCCATTGTGTAGGGGTGAAATTTAATAGCTGATATGAGAACAAGCATTGATAATCTTATGACAGCCCATGAGATTAGGAACAATGAAAAGATTAATTTGATGAGGTTTGTTTATATCTTCTCTCTAAAACCTTTTCTGGGAAATTCTAAAGGTTTTTTGTAATCTGCGATTAAATTCAAATCTATCTCCCACTGGGTTCCTACCTTGTATTTTCTGTTTACTTAAATAACATGTGTTTTATATAAGCATTTCCATTTTTATCTAACCTAAATATTTCTGTTGAGTTGTCACTGTAGAGTGAAAACTTTGATAACATGACGTGGCTTTCACCAGCATAGACTGCTTTAAAATTTGACTTTGGAAATGTTTTACTTTATAATGAAGAAATTGTGAATGCTGTGGCACTGAGTGCCAATGACCTCCCTGTATCCCTGCAGGCTGGAAGCAGGAGCTCAGCAGCACCGTGCCCATCAGCACCCGAGTCGCTGAGCTGTCCTGCTTGTGATGTGCAAGCATTTCCAGACTGCTCTGGAATCTCTCCACTTCTGGATCACCCAATAGAATCTTGCTTCTTGCTCAGCTTTGTTGCAGAGGTTGGTGAGCATCCACACCTTCTAAAATAAAGGTAAAAACCCCATGAGGATAAGATGAAAAAAACAGGTAATCAAATAGAAGAGAAGAAAATAAGATTTTTTTTTTTTCCTGAGGAGTTATGTCTCAGAAAGGTATTTGGGTGAACAGTGAAAGAAAAAGAAAATTTTGTGAATTTCCATTGCTCTTGAAGTTGATCAAATTTATGTAGAAAATACTTAATGATGAGAGCTGCATTATACCTTATGACAACCAATTAGCTACCTCTCTTGAAAGACCACATTTAGTTACAAATAATCCTAAAATATGCATCTGTTGATATGTTATATTTGATTTTTTTTGCTTATTTCTTTAATGTGAAATAAGAGGAAAAAAAATAACAAAAAACCCTGCAGTTTGCTTTTGATTGCTGCTTTCAGTGAGAAAAAGCTGTGGCCAGTAATGCTAAGTGAATGTTCCAAGTCCAGTGAAACAGGCAACAGGATGTGACATTAATTAAATTCATGAATTTTTAAAGAATGAGTTGATTCAAACATCAATTTGCAGAATGACATAGCAAAAGAGTCCAAGAGCTCTTCCCTGAAGGGGAGCATAAACACTCAGTGGAGACTTTGCCTACCAGAGGCAGGGAGGAGGGGAGGGCGAGGCTGGGGTAATGGATGGGAAATGAAGTGTGACTTTCATGTGCTCCTGGCCCCTGGTCCTTCAGCCTTGGAATGCAAGATGTTTCTTTCCATGACAAATGTTAGAAAGTTTTTTATTGCCCACGGTGTTTTAGGTGCCAAAAGACTTGCAAATGAAAGATGGCAAAGCAAACGTGAAAGAGAGCATGAAACTATTAAAGGAATGTCAATTAATGTGTACAAATACAGAAATAAAACCAAAATTATGTTAATACCTTCCTCACCATTTTCCCTGGAAGTAGACCCTTACTCATCTGTCCTTTCTTTAATATCCTTTAATTAAATGTGTTTAAATAAATAAAAAAGCCCTAAGCATATGTTATGACTGATGATATTACTCTAATGTATTTCTTCAGCAGCAGTCACAGCTGAATTGTTGGTACATTTCAATGAGACCACAGTTCTCATTCACCAGTTCTTCTGAAAAGGGGCTGCACTGATTCACCATATTGATTAAATTGATTTTACAGCAAATTGATTTTACAGCAATATCTAGGTTACAACAGTGTGTACGTCTGTGCTTGTGTGGAGGGTGAATACTTTTTGTTTATTTAAATAAAAAAAAGGAAACAAGTATTTTGGAAAGTAATGCTTTGTGTGACATTTTTCTAATACATAAATTAATATAAATATATAATGAAATGCATAGCAGAGTTTTCATGTATATCAAGGTTGAAATTAATATTGATATTTTAAATTATTTGATCTCTCTTTGCTAAAATTTTTTCTTCCTTGGTTTAAATAAGATGGTTTAGCTTTGAGGAAAAAGAGAATTAGGAGATAGTCTGCCCATTGGGACAATATGGACCCCATCTTATCCTTTTGCACCCAGCCTCATAATTCTGAAAAAAAACGAGAATAAATTATTAGCTACATGTACTATCTAATATATGAGGTACAACATATACTAAGTTTATAAGCTCTCCACTTCTTATACTCAGATGCTTCATAATACTCAAGGTGAAAAACTTTTGTATGTAGTATAACAAATGATATATTTGTATTATGTGAAAAAAAACAAAAAAGGAGAAGGAGCCATTTGAATTACTGGTGAGTACTTATTGCAGCCCTAACAACTTTCCTGGGAGTCTATTATCACTTGCATGCTCCACAACAGGACGTTTTATGACTTTATTCTAGATTCTCATTTGCTGGAATGCAGAGTCAGAATGCAGCTGGTCTGTTCCAGATTTAGCAGTTTAACTATTTATTAACTGTCACAGCTCTCACCCTGCCCAAGCATGTACACTGAGAGCATTCAATACACTGAGAAATCTCCATTACTGAGCATAAGGATCATTAACATAGCACAAGTTTAACTAATAAAGTTGAAAATAACTAATAAATCTACCTGCTTTTATTGTCAATTAAAATCTGCATACATCCTATGACATTAATTAAAAATCAAGTGGGTAGATAGTCAGAGATAATCGCACATGCTACTTATCCCCAAGAACATGACATGCTGCTAATTCATAGGACCTGAAAGCCTAATTATTTCTATTGCTGAAATTCATGAACTTGTATGTACTGCTTCATCACAGAAATTAATGTGAAACAAAATTTCTTCTAATTTATTGGCACTTCTGAAATAAAGGAATACTAGTTAAATGTGCAGAATTCTGCATGTGTGCTGTTGGAAATTTCGATATTAATTTCTGCAAGGTTTCATAAGCATATTTCAGCATAGTGTTTAAGTATACTGTAATTATTTCATTACCTAATTGCTTAATATGTTATTAATCATGTAGTAAAATAAAATTTTCATTGGTGAATATGTTCACTGACAATACATTCTGTGTTTGAGATATGGAATATCTTATGGTGTTAAATCATCCTATAGTGAGCTAAATACTTTATAAAACACACAGCCAAGGATACATTCATATTCAAATATTAATTTTTCTCCACCTATGATGTTATTGACATCCCTTTACTAACTGTTAAGTACAGTTAGACATGCTCCATGTCTAACTTACTCATTTTCTCATACTCCTGTAAATTCAGCAACATTGGTCAAGTTAATATGATGGCAGCATAACTGGTAAAATTCTGCTTTCTTGATACTAAGGACATGCAATAGAATTCAGATTAACTTGCTGGAGTGAGTGTACTCTAAAATTATGTTGGTATTTTGTTGTTTTTTTTTTATTCTCAGATTGGTGTAGATTTTTGAATGTATTTTTTACATAGCGAGCCAAATATTTTTCCAGCTCTTTGAGGTTTTGTTTCTGGAACAAGTGAACAATTTTCTAGAGACATTACTGTGTTCCATGGTAACTAGGAAGAGTGAAGAGTCTTGACATTGTGCTGTATAGCAGGGATTGTGTGGACATTTTGATACCTGTTGTAGCAAAATCTTTAAATTAATGGTGGCCTTTAAGCATTTGGGCAAGACTGATCAGGCTTCTCTTCTGAATAAGTTGGGAAGTGTTTCTCTTGCCCTTTCTCCTGCTCTCTCAGTGCTGTAATTCAGAGTACTCTAGCAGATCTTACACTTTACAGCTCACAAAACTGACAGTTGGAAATAAAACACCTTGTTGAAATAAGAAATTAAACAGGTTGATTTTATATTTGTAGAGCTTACTATTTCCCATATTCAAGCTAGGCCAGATGTCTCTGTGCAAGGATATAACAGGGTGGACTGAATTAAGGCATGTGGTTTAGGATTGGTTTGGTTGTTCTATTGCATATATTTAGACATATAAAGATGTGCTTTTGATGAGATTGAGTTGCTTCCCTCCTCTTTCTAGCAGCACTATCTAATCTGCTTTCTATCTTTACTTTTTATTCCTGTATTCCAGAAAGCAAAAAATTCACAGTCACTTTTATAGTTGTATCCATTCTTCTGAGAGAAAGAATTGAAGGTACTTAATTTTTGAATAACAGCTAAAGGTAGGTTGGCTGTTTTTATACAAGCAAAGGACCTTGAGGATCAGTGCAGTTTTTTCAAAGACCTGTCACACACACTTTTGTGGGTGGTTAATGAGTCCCTGTAGTTGAATATTACAGGACAGTGGTGCAGAATGTTTTATACTAGGGTGTTGTTTTCTCAAGTCCCTTTAGAAGCATGGAAGCAGCTAAGAGTAGTGTTTAGAGAAAAATGATTGACTCTTTCCACAAGTCAAGTCACTTTTCTTGTCCCAGAAGAGAAAGAGCTGGGGGCAGCAGCTCATTCTCAAATGCTGTGAGAATCAAACTGAGTATTAAAAGTGGAAAAAGATATCTCTAGGTTCAGGGGAGGGGCAGAGGTTTGATTTTTCTTTGTTAATTTGTTTTTTAAGACTGTAAAAAAAAAAAAAGTCAGTTTGTACTACCAGAATAAATCACTAAAAAGGAAGTGTAGAAATGCAATCCCATCCTGGTTTTATTTATGTTGTAAAAATAACTTGTATTTATATAGTTAGGTAAATCTCAAAACCTGTCTAAGAATATGCTATAATTCAGTTGACAGTTTCACAGATAATTGAGTAGACAGTGAAAAGGGAGATGTTTTCTCAGTCATATTTAAAAACTGTCTTTGGTCTGTTGAATTTTATCATTGGAACAAATAAGCAGGAAGATATTGCTGTGAGTAGAATTAACTTTATTCAAATTTAATAAATATTGATTTAAAATGTAAAAGATCTGACATTACCCTCTAGAAAAATCATCAAAAGGATTTACACTAAAAGCTTCCTAACACTTACAATGGAAATATCTTTAAGGGACAATATTGTAATTCTAGGAAGAAGAAGGATGAAATACCTGTGCAGAGATGTCTACTGATGACTTTCTAAAACATGATATAACTTTGGAATTTGAGTAAAGATATTATTCAATTTTGAGAGGGGAGAAAAAAATATTTTTCCCTTGTAAAAGATTTATAGTAGCATAGGTTATGATAAGAGAAATTTTTGAGAAAAAAAGCTTTTATTAAGATAATATTGATTTTCCAATAGTTTGATGTTTCTATTCAGATTGCTTTGTCAAAAATATATATATGAGAATTCTTTCAAATTAAGAATTTGCAATTAACCAGATGTATTGTTAGGCAATAACAAAGTACAGAAATATCAAAGGAAAAGGGAAACATTCTGTGATAGCTGACAATTCTTTTTTCCATTTAAACAAATGCAGTTGGCAAGAGATTTGAGTGGGAAGGATGGGTCCTCAGTAATGGCAATTTAAAAATTGGATTTATTTACTGGATTTGCTATTGATTGCTCCTCTAACCATAAGCAGATAATTTCCCATGTCCCAGTTTCCCTTTTTTGTTCCCATTTCCACGTTACCAAACCACAATTATTCTCTCCTGTTTTGTTTCATTTTCTAGGTTACAAGTTTCTGTGCAGAGGGAATGTGCTCTACATGGAATATGATTGGTTTAATGGAACTTGGGAGTTTGTAAAGGCTATTTTGATATCAACAAATAATTATACTTTCAATAATCTTTGAAAAATACTTACCAAAATTTAATGCTTTAAATTTCACTATAATTAGTTTTACTTCTGTTTTTCTGTGAAAGGAACCATATAATAAGCGATTAACTAAGACATTTAGCACTGAATTGCTTTTTCATGGCTCCTTGCTTCCATTAGAGAAAAAATATGTGATTTCTTTGGCTTCTCTTCTCTGGATACAAAATGTATAAAATGTATTGATAATTCTTCATACCTTGTAGTGGTGGGTTATCACTGATTGCATGGTCATTAGCCATTGTAACTACAGTGGTAATGCTAAACTTAAGATCCTTCTATTTTGTTCCTAGAGTGCCTTTCTTACACAATCCAGTTTTAGAATATGCTTATTTTGTCCAAACTGTGAACATTTTAGCCAGAGAGCATGAAGTTTTTTGAAATTATTATGAAACTCTTTCACAGTGCTTGAATGCTTCAGTAAGTCAGATTCAGGCTTCCTCTATTGGCACTACATTCTGTTTGTTGTTATCTATGAAAAATAATGTTATTTATGAATACAATTTCTTGGTGAAAGCAGACTCAGCACTTTCTGCTAAGCCCACAATCTGACCAAAGGACATTTTATTTCCACTGTAGCTCAAACTAATTCAAGACACTGCAATGTTGGAAATGAGCATATCTCTAAAAATGACCATGTCTCTAAAAATACTATACATTTGGGTGAAAAATCTTTTAAATGGGATTTTCTAATCTTGCAGCCTCAATCAGAGATTTGGCAGCAGTAAAACTCTTCGAGTTACTCTTAAAGATGCTAAATTGCAGGTAGATCCTGCAGCTATTGTTAGATACGTGAAAGTAATGGCATTAACTTGATAAATACTCATTTTAACATAGAAAGTGAAAAGCTTTCTTGGAGCCAAAACAAAAGCAATATTTCTATGCTATTATGACCAAAAATCTGAAAAAAAGCAGTTGCTCTGAAGAGGGGGTGTTCCACAAGTGTTTCCACTCTTCGCTTTCGGCTTTAAGACCCTGGAGCATGATTTTTTCTTGCTTTATATTCCAACCTGGCTGGACCCAGAAGTTAAAAATCACACAATAAACATCTATTTCACCAGAATCTCTGTCCTCTCATTATAGTAATGTATCTAGCTTTTTTTATCTTTCCTTAAAATGAAGAAAGGGCAGTGTATTATTCCTATATGGCAAACTCCTGGATTTTCTCTTCTGCTGTCAAAGCCTGTACCAGGGCCTCCAAGTGTACCCTGGGACAAAATTTATTTAAACTTCATAGTCTCTGGTTTAATGTAACTGAATGCCAAACATTCTTTCCTGTTTTTAGAACTCTTTTCTGTCAGCTTCCTGTCTCAGAGCTCTGCTTGGAGCTCAGTTGTTGAGATCCATACCTCTGTATGGAGTTGTGTGACAAAGGCTCTGGGTCTTCAAGTACTACCCAAGTAAGAGTGATTTGTTTACATTTACTTTAAATGTCACTCTCCCTTGACAAGGATACAAAGCAGGTTAAATGATTGTGGGTTTAGGCACAAACCCACTGATTATATATTAATTTCTGTTCCTTTGCTGAAAGTCAGTATCTTCAAAGTTGAGATTGAAAAGTAAAAGATTCTCAACAAGTAATGAGAATTGTCTACCTCTTCCCACACTGCCCCCATTATTCCACACTATTTATCTCTTTTTTTCCCCAGAATATTAATCTATACAACTAGCAAATTTTTTTGGTGTAAGCTTCTGGAAATGTTTCTAAGAATTAATAGTAAGCTTTAAACTGTAACCTAGAGGATTTTATTTTCTCTTAATTGTCATTGCTAATTGCATATGTGTGGACCAGTATCAGGGTCTAGCTACAGCTGTAGATGTATAAAGAGATATAATTTAAAGGGTGTTTATGATTAGGAACCGCTTGACCAAGGATACAGTTTCCAAAATATTTATAGGGTGAAACTCATTTAATGTGTTTATTTCCATAGACATTCTTCTAATAATCATGAATTGGTAAATATCTAAACTCTCTGTCTCAGAAAGGTCCTAAAATTTTGATGTGGATCAAAATGAGCCCTAAGGAGCAATGAATGTGGAGCAGAATCAGAAGCAGAATTTTCACCTGAAGGAACAATGGCATAAGCTTGAATCTGTGTTGAGAAGCTGCACATGCACTTTGCTGATTACGGGCAGTGGTGTGGCTCTATCATATGCAAATGCAGGAGATTTTGCTTGATAAGGGTTTGACCTGATTAGGATGCAGGAAAAGCCAGCAGCAACGCAGGAGTCAGCACGAATTACAGCTGGAATGAAAAATCAGGCTGGCATTGGAGAGGGCACAATACAAGGTTGTCCTTCCCTGCCAAGGGCCTCTGCACTTGGATTGGCCATGGAGCAGGGCAAGTTGTGGAGAATGCTGTGCACAGAGCCAGTCAGGAGACAACCCCCACACCCATGGAGAGTTCACAGCTCATCACTGCCCCAGCCTCAATGGCACTGGTATTTGCCATCTGTCAGCTGGGGGCTGCTAAAACAAGGCTCTGTCTTTGGAACAATTGTCCAAGGGAGCAAGGTAAAAATGTAGATTGAGGTTAAAGGGTTTTTCAAGGAATGTATTCTAGAACTGAGATATTTGCTTAGATGAATTATTTACCTTGATTTCCATATTGGACCTTATCCAAAATTTCACTTCCATACCTTGTAAGACATAAAACTCCAGGAAGTCCATTCTAACCTTAATCCAGCTGGGAGAAGCTGTGAGGCTAAACCCAAGGCCTTAAACAATGTTCACATATGAAAACAAATAAATGCCAGAGCCCCAAAAGACAACAAAAACCAAAACCAAACAAAAGAAAAGGAAAAAAATCACCTCAGAAACACAGTATTGGTCTGACCTGAAACATTAATGTTGATGTACTTGGATGAAAGGAACACTAAAGAAGAATCCAGCAAAAGGATTCCAGGAGAAAGGTGTTGCATGTGGAGTAGTGACATGTAACTTGCCAGTTATTAAGTTAAAATATGTTTTTATGTTCAACAGAAAGTCAGAGATGAGAAAAGAATTTGCCCAACTAGGCAATATTGATGAGTTAGAAGGTTATTTAAAAAGTTAGAGCATTGATACGAATCAAGTCTGGAGACAGAATTTATAATGTGTCCTGTCTTAATTTTTCTTTAAAGTGTCTTTTCTTTGTAGTTTGCAATGTTTGATTTAAAATGTGAACAAGAATCAATTTTCAAGGGGCAAAACTCCTGAATGCCTGCCAGTGTCCATACAGAACAGTCATGCCCGTTCTCAGGTGACCATCCTTTATTTTTTTGCAAAGACACAGTGTGAAAATAATGAAAAAGGAACCACCTAACCCCCCCCCCCAAATATTATAATTTACATCTGGCCTTGTGGCTGTAGTGGTCATATGAACATTGAGGGTCATGTATTTGCCTGAGTGGAGGTGAAGGAATGTCTATGAATAATATTTTTACAGTTAGAAGGGAAAATAAATAATTTGCAGAAAATAAGAAATCCATTACATAAATAACTCAAGGGAAACAGGACTACTGTGGCTACTGAGAAATACCAAGCTCTACAAACTTCACTCTCATGGTTCTCTTTTTCCAAAGATTACACAGGACACTGAAATTTTGGTAACATTTTTTAAAAATCTGATAGCTACAGCTTCATTGCAATAAAAGTAAAAATAAAAAAAAAACAAAACCCCAAACAAACATTAAAATATAACTCTTTCTTAGTTCCAATGCAAGATTGGGCTTGTTAGAGTAGATAGCATTTCAGGAAATGTTGATTATGTTTCACATCATTATGAGATTTATCCTAGTTAAAAGTCAAAATAATCTGTTAATAGCCCCTAATAATCTTGTTATTTTCTATCACAAATTAACACAGAGCTTGAATTTAAAGGAAATATTTCTGCAACATCTCAGCAGGAAACAGTAACAGCCTACCTTAGAGTTCCAGGCTTGCAGAGAGTAAAGCACTGACTTTCACAGTCTGTTCCTGTTTCAAATGTGTTCTTTGGGAATTAATTGGAAAGTACATTCAATGTCCAATAACAACAAAAAAAATGCAACTCAAGAGCTCCTATCATAGTTTGAAGCCACATCAAATTCTTGGTTTTTGTTCTTTTTCAAGGCAAAGCACTCTTGTATTTTTGCCAGTAAAACCAGTATAACAGAGATTCTTTACCATTTTTTGAAATTTTAACCAGTACAAAATATTGCCCTGTGATGCTGTATCAATTCTACTGATATTAAGCCAGATATCAGGAGTCATCAGTGGGAATCATTACATCAGCTCAACTGGGACCAGTATAAAGCCCTGAGAGTATCTTTGAATCCTTCAAAACAGAATGAAACATATATATACCTAAAGAGCCTCAAAAATGGTTCTGTAGTTCTTTTATTATGGGTCACTCTCTTCACTATTAAAAATTAGTATAGAAAACTAGGAGGGTTTTTTTTTGTGCTGCATGCTTTTTTCCACTTTATTTTATATTAATGCCTGTGATAGTTACTGAATAAGACGTAGTAGAGGCAACCTGTGTTTTTCCTCAGTAAATTCTGTAATAGTGGCACATTTTTCAGTGCCATTCAATGAAACTCCTGTTTCAGAGTAATATTTTTTGCATGTAATAATAGTGCTTGCAAGGTTAAAAATAACCTGAAAACCAAAAAATCCAAACTAGCCAACCAAACAGAACCAGATAAAGAAAACCCCAGCAGTGGTATTACAGATAGATACCAAATCTGTTACTTTTCTAACATATAAGTAATGCAAATGGACTGAAATTCTTTTTAAGTCCAAGGAAATATGTTATACCTACAGTGAACCTGTCTATAACCTTTGCAAACCCAGGGTTTGAAAGGACAAGGATCATCTCACTGTTTTGGTCCTCTCACATTCTAATATTGAGAAGCTAATGCACAATGCTCACTCTCAAAGAGCTATAGACAGACAAGTTTTGATAGCAGGCTGCATTGGAAATATCTTCCTTGCTTATATTAAATAGGATCTAATTTTAAACCTTATATTGAATGTTCGTGTCAAAAGTGTCAGCCTTTCCTTATTTCAAGCAGTCAAAGAGTGGTGTCCTTCTGCTAGGCAATATATATATATATACACATATATATATGAAAATAATATTCCTTTCCAATTCATTTTAAATTGAACCAATTTTAGGTTTTGCTCTCCTACACTTGGATGCTGTAAGTACTTAGCTTGTTGGTACCACAGGAGTGGGAAATACAACACAAAGGGCTTTTTTGTTGTGCTGGTTCCTGCCTTTCCAAGCAGTCTGCCTTTTACATGAAAATGGCTCCAGTTTCCCTGGCAATATTCTTGAGAGCTCTTTCCTGCAGGAATAGGAGAGCATTTAAACACATTTTTAGCCAACTCACATTTTGCAGATGGAACAGTTACCTACAGTAATAAGGTCTGGATTTGGCCTACAGGGAAGAAGAGAAAATGGGCTGTGTAGCTGGATGGGTTCTTTAGTGGGGTTGGTGTGTTTCTGGAATTACTTTGCAGCTCTGCCTTGCAGAGCCTTGCAGCACTGTCAGGTACCTCTGGGGAAGCACAAGTCACTCCTTCCATCCTTCTGGAGCAAGTGAGGAGAGGCCCACGGTCAGATGTTCCCACTCCCACGCCTGTCCCGGCTGGGGCTTCTGTGAAGGTGCCTTGTTGAGGAAAGATGAAGATCCTGCTTCTTCCCAGGGATCCCAAATGGACACAAGGGAGAAATTCTGGCTCGGTCCCTGCAGTTTCTGGCCAGTTCCAAGGTAAAAATGCCAGTGCTGCAGTTTGAAGCACATTATAAAGGAACAATTACTTCAAAATCAGTGGAAGGGACTGCACAGCTGATTTCTCACACTTCCTTCATACATAGCCATAGTGGGCAAAATGAACGTTAATTTTAGGTATGACGTGCAACCTTAATACAGAATCAGAGTTCTGGGAAGTATTTTTGGCAAGTGCTACACCGTATCAGTTTCACACATGCACATGCTTTGTTTCAGTGTTCACAAAATAGATATGGATCTTGCCAGGGATAATCAATCTGTTTAACTCTTCATCAGCTATGGTTGTTAAATTATGGGTTATTGGTAATTTTATATGCCTATTGTCGTAATATTTACGTATTTGTCAATAACATGTTTGCTTGTTGTTTCATTTTCTCTTTGAGGCATCTAAAGAATTTAATGTAATAGTAATTTTGGGCTTTGGTCAAGGAATTAATTTCTAAAATCGTGCATTAAATATGTATCATGGTACTATTCTTTCTTATAACCCAGACACTTGATCTTTGTCCTCAAATCTGCACTAATTGCATGTTAAATGTACTTAAAAATTAGTAATAAAGTTTGTCCAACTAATTTGCTTCAATAAAATAAAGATAGGTCCACATTTTATCATCTATCATTTATGCAGAAAGCAAAAACCATATGGCAGTAGAATAAAATTCCAGGGTATAAAACCAAATGAAATATGTTTACTATATTTAGTTATCCAGTGATTCAGCAATGCTTTGCATTGACTTTGGTCTGGGCCTGACAGGAAAAACATTACATATTGAACTAGAAATTGTAATTATTATTACCATGATAGATATTGATCTATTTTCAGGTCTTGTAGATAGTGAATCATATTTGACTTTTTTTGAATGCAGATAATTGTACTATTCATATGTTAATATAATTTTTGTTGTATTTTTTTTTAATGCAGATTTAGTCCATGACAGTATGAAGGAAAATTTGAATATCAAAACATGGGTTAAGGAAAGAAAAAACCTCAGAAAAAAATTAAGAAGTTGTTGTTGTTTAGACTTGGCCAATTGTTATCTTATTTACTATTGTTTATTAGTTTAGACTGGGTCAGTTGGGAGTTTTTTGCCTTTGGACAGTTGACAATAGGAGTTCTGTATCATTTGGATTACAATTACATTATTATAATAATTGGAAGCATGCATTTGGTACAGGAGGCTACATAAATTTAAAGAAGAAAACAGAAGTAACTTTACAAGATGCAGAGGAGAGGAGTTCTCTAAATTTCCTATGATGGATTGTTTTCCCCTTTCCTCTAACAGTGCAGGAAGAATAAATAAATAAGGTGTAGCAGACAACAATTAGAGTGTAATTATTTGCTGGATCATATGTCAGAAAACATACAAATGCGCTTTGTAATTTTTGGTCAGATTTTTCTAACACTCAAGCCAAAATGAGTGTTCCCATTTTCTTCAGTGGAAACTAGAACAAGCTAGGAATTTTAGGTTTATTAAACACTTTTAGAAAGAAACCCATTGAGGATGAGGCATCAGGTACCATCTGTGCTATTCAGCACAGAGAAGTAATATAAGATGAAGATCCAGGGATGAGAACATTTTAGTCGATGTAGTTGGTATAAATGATATTGGAAGCATTCAGTCAAGCACTTCACAGCTTGGAAATGGTGAAACAAAAGCTGCAACTTTAAAATCCCTCATTTTTTGTTCTATGTGCCTACATAGTAATGGTATCCTTATTTGTGTGATTACTTACAATTTACCCAAACAAGACACCTGATGTGATCAGTATTCTATTTTATGACTAAGATATAGATAGATGAGATATCTGAGGTTGTACCAAGATCTCAGAGATCCCCACAGACTCATTTTAATTGAAAAGATGGACTTTTTAATCTCCAAAACCTTAATTCTGAAAGCATATTTTATATTAGTAACTGTTTTACTGTTCAAAAGTACATATAAAAAAGGTGTTTCAAAGTTAAAAATATTATTATTTTCAGTAGAGTTTACACATTTGTGAACTGTCAGTCTGATGTTGCAGAATTTTCTTTGATGGACTGGATTATTTTTTACAATATTTATATTTAATCTTACTATATACATGGCTCTAGCATTTAAATAGTTATAATATATTTTTGTGCCAGTGTTAATACCTTTATTTGAGTGACAGAGAGAAGCATCCAAGATAAAAACCCAGATGCTTTTGGTGTCATACCAAAATTCAAAAATTAAGTCCTTGAAGTTGATGAATAAAATCATATCTCCCCAAAACTCAGCTGTCATTCCCAAATGCATACTTTTGATTTAAAGGAAAATAAGAAAAAGAAACTGTATTTACAAGAAATTAATTCACTTCAATATTATTTTTCTCCTATGGAAATAGATACAAAATGTCCATTAAAAAGGGATTGTTTTGGTGTGAATGATGTTTCAGTTTTTCAAACATCATTATGAACTAGTTTTTGAATCTAGAACTGCAAAGTAGCACATCTTCTAAGTAATCAACATTTTCTTGCTTGGAAATCAATGTTGAATCACAAGTCAAGTACGGTGAGCTTCTGATTTCTGTGACTTGAATTGCTTTTGACACTTTTCTCAGAGAACCAGTTCCCCCATTTTATTATTTAAAGGAATTATACATGGTCTTCTTGAAAGAAAAATCACTTGTTTGTTTTGGCATTATTTGTGAGTTAGAATTTAGCTGAAAGCAGAGATGTGTTTTTTTCTAAACACATCTTGGCAAAGAACTCCTCATTTTCAAGATTTTTGATAGCTCATGAAATGAATGTTAATTTTCATAGTGTAATAATAATTAAAAAGCACACAATAGAGCTGAGGTTACTGACTATGTTAGTTAAAGCAGCAGTCATATACAAACACTCATTTGAGATGAGTGTGCGCTATATATAGAAGGTCTATTTGTTGGTCAGTGCACATAACCAGTAACAACAACAGTTTATGCAACTTTTATTGGCTGTTTTATGGCATCAACATGAAAATATCCAAAGAGGATTGTGAGGTAATTAAAGACAGAAACAGCTTTGCCATGGAAATTACATTGTAGCATAGTTAAGCAGCAGCAAGATTGATTGTTTTGTAACTTGATTTGATATCTATTTCTGATCTTATTTAAGTTTGTTTTTTTAATCCATTTTCTCTGGGACAGTTATCAAAGAGAGAAAATTGGACTCTGCCAAACTTCAGATGAAAAGTTCACTGGGACTTATCCTTTTTTTGAACACCTTCTTACAATAGAAGGTAATTCTTGGAAACTAATAGATCAGTTCTGAAACTTTATCATGATAATTTGGAGCATTATCTGACCCTTCATCTATAGCAAATTCTTTTTCCTTCCCTCGTCTCTCTAAGTTTTTAAACTGAGATTATACCTGCAAGGTTGACTTGAAAAGATACATCAGCGTGCAACCCAGTCCTCTGGAGGGAAATACGGGCAGGTGAAGGGTTTGTAGAGCTCCATCCTGCAGATTGTTCTTAGCTGGTTCAACAAAATACAAGTTCTAAACTGTTACAGTAGCACAAGCCATAAGGAGGCTTTTGATGATGAAATTATTTTGATATACAGTAATATTTAACAGTGTGCAATTTTTATAGCAACAAGATAAGAAAGAATAATAATAAATTGGCGACAGAGATTTCATTGAGTGCTCACAGTTGCATCATGCAGAATAAAACCATTTCATCTTATCTAGTTTGCTTGGAAGACTAGGAAGCTAAAATATCTTTTAAAATTGACTTTAAAATAGCCTACTAATAAAATTAAGATTTCAAACTTTACTACTGAAGAAGAGCCAGTTCAGGTGAACTGTGAAGATTGAAGTACCTTAGAATATGTAGAGCAGGAAGCCAGAGCTGGAAGGTCAACTGCAAAAGAAAAAAAATCCATACAAAGATGAGAGTGAAGCAAAGGTGGAAAGTCACTGTCCATTGATTGACCTCCAGCCTGTTCCTCAGAATCAGTCAGTGGAATAACTCATTTGATCAACCACTGCAATTCACATGGTAATTAAAATAGCCTCTCTGCTCTCTTTCTGGGAGGACGTGCTGTCTGAGAGGGCATTTGGACAAAAAGCTCCTAGGATCTGCAAGAGATGATATTTTCATTGGAGAGATCTTGTGCTGCCAAGGAACAGGAGTGGGGAAGATCCAGACCAAATTTATTCAAAGTTTAAGTTCCTATCAATGTCTGTGATTTGAATAAACTTATTATAGAACATAACAATTTTGTTGACTCAGATGACCCTCCACTACTGCAAATACTTAGATCCCTGATTAGAAGCAAGGTTATAATGCATAGATTCTTTCTTTGTGACTTTTAATTCCATAGACATTTAATTTTATTTTACCTGATTTCCTACATGAGCTACTTCAATGTTCTAAGTTGTCTGGGTAAAGTTCCAGAACTGATCTCTTAGCCTCTAAGAATTACCTTCTATTGTGAGGAGGTATTCCAGGTAAGAATGATCCAATTAATCTTTCATCTAAAGTTCATCTAAAGTCCCCAATTCTCACAGGATGTTCTCCAGATTTTGCAGATCCTATCTAATAAGAAGGCAAACTAAGTTGTGCTGGTGGTTAGGATAGAACAAACTTCCAATGTTGATATAAATATTTGATGAATTTCTTTAGAATATAAAGTTTTTGAGTAATCTACTCAGAATAAGTAAGAAATTCTAATCTGAAGACACCACTCTGGCAACTGAGAAAAAGATTGCATTTGATATTTAAGAGTCAATAGAGATAGAAAGCCCTTTTAATTGCCCTCCTTCTCTAAGGTTTCCTGCTTCTGGCAGCTGGTGAGGAGGAACAGATCCATTGCTTGTGATATGGAGGGTGGATCCATTTGTCTGTGCTATTGCAACCTTTACTTTTCCTTCCCACTATAAAACCACCATGAAAGCAAAGCAAAAAAGTTTTCCTTGCAGCAAACTACAGAGCTTTTATTTTGTTAGCAAGTTGTCCACTACTCAGCTCAGACAGCATAACTCTGTAATAATTTAAAACTGTATTCTACAGCTATTCCAGTGGGTTGTTTTGATGTGCCACATTAAGATTTAATTTATGGAAGGACGTATAGGTATATAGGCTTGTTTTCTTCAGTTTGTGTCTGGGGAAAAAAGATAACAAAAAGATGGTTGGAAGCAGGAAAAAAACAATACTCACGTGTGCTGGATTTTTATTCTTATCTACGTCTGCACCCCAAATTTAGTAATACAGTAATCCCAAATTCTTTATACAAGCCTATTGAAATGTCCTTGTCCTCCCTTTCATGTTTATAAGTATGCTCATATGTATACATGAACAATAATATAATCACAGAAAAACATGAACAAATTTTCCAACTTTCAGCTTTTAACAGCACTGGGAACTATTCACTTCTTTTAGGTTCCTTTTTCTCCATTTCTTTTATTTAAATAACTTTTGCTGCACTTTATTTTCCAGTCGCATACTTCAGCCTTTTAGGCTTTTTTTTCACAGCCTCTTCATGCAATTAGTATATACCTTGCCTACCCTCTAAAAGCAGAATGACAAAATGTAACAGTTTTATCCCCATCTATTTTTTCACAGCTCTGTTTGAAGACACCAGCCCTGATTTACTACAGTGTGTGGGCTCTTATGCCTATTCAGCTAAAAACTTGGGAATTAACATAGGCATTAAATAACAACTATGTGTTTTGTATCTGACTGGGTGTAGGCAGCAGAAAGGTGAACAGTTCCTGTTTGTATAGTGCTTTTTGTATTTACATAATAGTAATATAAGAAATGACAGTAACAGCAAAACCTGTTGGTTTATGAAATAAACCTAAATATTCTAAAAATATAGTATGCCAAGGCATAACCTACCATCTGTAGGCTTTTTTTAGTCTAGCTGCTAGTCTAGTCTGAGCACTACAGAGCTGGGTTGCATTGACATCCATGGCTTGAAAACAGCTTCTCTGTAGATGATGACTTTCAGAGTTACGATGACTATCAATTGATTACATCCTGCCTGCTCAGTACTGAGCATTGTGCTCAGGAATAAATAATTCATGCAAATAGTACCATCAGGAGGAACCAATACTATAATTTTTTTACCTGCAGGAATGACTTGTTTTGCAAGTTTCCTGAAAATGTGTATTTGTACACAAATGTTTACGCATTGAAAAGCACAGTGAGAAACATCTTTCTGTACAAGGAAAGCCACTACCAAAATGAATGAAATTCAATCTTGACATTTCTGACAGTCAGAGCAGGATTCAATTCTCTCACATTTTTATCCCATAATGACCTGCCATCATTGTTCTTCCAAGACTGACAACAAAAATGATCCCCTTTGAAAAAATGGCTTGAATATGTGTAGTCCCTATTTAGACATCCCATGCACCCGAGGCATTTGAAATTTGTGATTTCATGTCATAGACTTTTTAAAGGAAGCAAACCCTCCACTGCAGTGTGTCAACTCTGCCACCAGCCCCATGGCAAGGAAATATTAAGTTTTTTAATGATACTGTAAGGTTTAATTATGTAGTTGGCATGTGAAATCTATGGTGACGGGTGAAGCAGGGAGGGAGAGGAGTGATTTTCTCTTGATATCCATGCTACAATATACTGTTAATATGGAATTTCAGTAAAATTATTTGACAATAAAGAAGGCTAATGAATGTTCTAGAATCCACATAGCTAAAATTAATATTATGTCAGGTACTTCCTAGGACTTGGATTATTAATAACCTTCTAAGTGACAATAACTTTCTAAAAAAACTTTTTGTTCTCAAGGTCACTCAGTATTCATTTTTATCATTTTTTTAATAAGACCTAAAATTCAGTTAATGAAATCTAAGCTAAGAGATGAAGAAATTTGATAATTATCTTTGTCTCAGATGTCAATTTTTTCCAATACAACATGGTACTTGATTTCACCCTTTTTCAGAAGCCCTGTTTTTCTCCTTCAGCTGTTTCTGAGAGTGCTCTAAGTCACAATAGATGTAAATCTACAATTCCTTCCTCCTAAATACTTTGTATTCTATTTTTTAACAGGACAATTTGTAATTTATTGTAGGTAGATCACATAAATCCATCAAGGGAAACTATTTTTAACCTCGTAAGCAAGAAAGTCAAATCTCTGGAGTCATTAAGGATGATTCAGTAATGCTGAATGCACCACAGTTTTTTAGGTTCCTCTTCCATGTATTCCCTCTGGGTCCTCATACATTTCACCTGTGTCAAATATGGTGCAGACCAAATTTTTTTTTGTTTAGTAAACCAAAAATAATTATTGTAATAATAATTTCAAAAATAAGTTTTTTTTACTTATGGTAAATTTTTGGGCTTGAAAGAATAGCACCCCTGAGGCTGACTGCTCAAGTTTTGGTCTATGACAATTGAACTAATAATTATTTAACCTAATCAATCTTCTCTTTGCTCTGAAAGATTTGTTTAAGACCATTGTTTCTGATGGGATAATAAAGGCAGTGTTCATTAAGCTAGTTTGCTATAAAAAATTCTCTGCACCTATTTTCATATCTATTCCATGGAACTAGTAACTTTATTGCTTTGGAGAACCTGATCCCTCAAGGTGCAGATATCAGAGTGATTTGTAAAGTGGAACAGACAAATTAATACATTTCAACCTTGACAGATATTGAGTTTGTACCAACATCCTGTTCTTGGCATATGTCCACCCCAACCATTCTATTAATCCATTTCCAGGAATTATTCTTGTTTCAAAAGTAAAGTCTATTTTCAGTACATTACTATACTTTAGCTCTTTCACAAGAGAACAAAAATGTCATATTCATGAACCAGCATCTTCACTTTAAAATAGAAAATAAAAATTGAATACAATAAAGCAAGCAATATTCCATAGGACTCATTGAAATGTAAACTTATTTGAAAAAAAGTATAATATTAATGTTGTTTTTTCTACAATTGGGACAGGAATTCTCAGTGAGATATGACTACCAAAAAAGAGTGTCTTTTACATGTAAACTCTACTGATATATTGGGGGCTCCTTTATGCAATGTTAGTTTTATAGAATGTATACAATTTGAAAATGTCATGCTATAGCTAGAAGGTAACATCTCCTGAGATGTGGTCTGAGAATAAGTGTTGTCCTCAGGTTAACATGTAGCAGGTTATGAAAAACCTTCTCAATGTCCTGGAAGGACAGACCATTTCCTGGCTGGAATATTCTCTATATTAAAACCTGATTTATTACGATTTAGGATATATATCTTTTCCCTTATTTCACTTATCCTGTCTCATCCTATATCACTGACTCCAAGAGGCATTAGCAATACATTTTCATATTCATTTCAGTTAAGTATGCTTTTTTGTGGCCTTCCCTGGGAAAATTATTTTAGATTAATTGATAGCTTTTGTCTGCTGGTATTCCTGACTCTAGTTTAAAAGTAAAACAACATTATTTATAACCTCACTAATAAAATATTTTAAATTGTTTCCTGTCTAGAGATTAGACATCTTTTATTGTAGCATTCTAGGATTTATTTACCCATGTGCTGCAGGGAACATTGTATGTTGATGTGTATGATGTATGATTCTGTTGCATGAGGAACTCAAACCAAGAGTAAATTTTGCCATCTGAAAACCATACTAACCTCCAAAGAATGTATTGTCAGTAATCTCTTATGCCCTTTAGCACACAGTTTATTAATCTATTGCTCTATGCATTATGGGTGCATATGGGTGGACTAGTGTGTGGAGGGTATCACACACTAGAGCTGATAAGAAACCCTAATCTGTATCATAAAAGGATGAAGCCACCTCATAACAAGGAATTGCATCACTATATGTTTTTTCTGAAGTATGTATTCTAAGTAAAGATTGTCTGTTATTTCTTCTTCTGCATGTCTTTTGTTTTCCTAAGATTTTATAGCTCAGTGTTTTGCTTGTAGACATAGACACTTTTAACTATAGTTCTACCTGGTTTTCATATTTTGAACAGTTGCTTCCATTACAGCTAGAAGAGGTGCATTCTCCCTTTTACCTGCCACTCAGTATATTTGTGATGTATTTTGCTATCTGACTGGTTTAGGCGAAGAAATTTGTAAATAAATGTTTGTCCTTAGTATATTAACACATGAACAGCAATGTTTGTGATACTTGAGTGTGATTAGCTCTTGAAAAATTCATCAAATATATTGAGATCTGCATCTCTTGTTAAAAATTCATAAAAAGTTTTGAAGGGTGAAAATGGTTTGACAAGTAGGCAGGCCACAAAGAAACTGACACATCAAGGGAGGAAGATCAAACAGGAATAGAGCAGCATATTCATACTGGAGGCTGAGAGCCTGGCTGCACTCCAAGGAGGTTGAAAGAACAAGTAGACATGAAATATAGAGAAAGAATAGAGGCAGGAATCTCAAGGTGGGGAAATGAAAGACCATTTGACATTCAAAAAGGATTTTTTAAACATCTTTGACATGCAGTCAATAAATTCACCTCTGCTTTGCTTATTTAACTAGATGCAAAAGTTTTCTTATAATGGAAATGTACACCGCATGAAATTTTCAGGAAATTATCTCCTATTTAGGAAGGGAATACTCAAGGGATTTGGAAAGGCTCTCAAAGCAATCATTGTGGCTTTGATGTGGGGTTGTGAGTCAAATAGGCTCTGCAGTGAAGTCATCCCTCTTACTTGATAGCTGTGATTTAACCTTAAACCTTAATGATTTATGTCTATTACACGAAACATGAACTGTATCCTTCCAACCCTGCCTATTAAAAGATCCCATTATTTTTATTGTAAGTATTTTATTAAAGGTGCTGTCATATTTATATAGAAAAAGTCTATTGGTTACGTGTGTATGAATATTCCTAAATTTGAAATAACTGGGAAATGAGAAAGAAAAGGTTTCATTAGTTACATTATATTTATTTCTTTTGTATTATGCAAGCATTTAGCACCATGTCATAAGAGCTATCTTTGTAAGTGTCAACCTGAAATATGTTTAATGATGTTTAACAATGCTCTAGTCAATGCCTGTACCTGCCAACCTACAGGGACACTCATCCATTCATAACATTTACACATATATGGTATGAGAATAGGACAGAAAATGGGTCTTTTGCCTTCCACACTTCCACATATCTGTTATGCGATTGATGCCATCCATCAAGGAATTTCAAAGGGCAATTGGTAAAAGAAAACATAAGACATTCGTCTCAAGAGGCCTGATTCTGTTTTATTAGATGCTGCCTAGGTTTTTCTCATGCTTTGAAGCAGAGGTAGCAGCAAGGGATCAAGCAGTAAAAGCCTTTTAAAACTTCAGCCTCCTCTCCAGCTGGGTTTTGAATCAATTCTTTTTTCACTGGGCCAGCAGTTGTGCTGTATGAGTTTAGAGCACTGCAGCATGAGAAACTTGATAAAACTTAGCGTGCCCTTTCTTATTCCAGGGAAATTTTACAGGACAACACAGAAGATAATGCCCCAGTGGGGTTACAAATGTCAGAATACCTGGTTTGTTTTGGTTTGAAGAATTTAAGGTGGGAATCTGGAACAATCTTCCAATATTTTACTCTTGAAGGTGAATTTTCCCCATGTTTTTTGAGATTGTCATACATTAGTGACTGGGTCTGTCTGCACTGGGCAATTGTCGATGTGTACACTAGGATGGGAATAAATAATGTTATCCACTGGTTAAGTCTGAGAATCCTGTTATGAAAAGTTTTTGAGGTTCATTTCTATGGAAGATCTAAATGAGACAGAAAATTTACAAGACCCTCACAAATTTGAAACGAGGCATTATAATTTTGTCTTCCTTCTCTTGTAAATCTCTCAGGTACTGCTAGAGAAAACAAGGCAGCCTGCAGTCCCAGAAGCTATTTACAGAAGAGATGTACTCTGTGGTTCTGACAATAACAAAACAACGAAGCCGTACGTCTCAAAATAGTTTAAGAAATCTGCTTTTGTGTATTGTGTCTAAGTATTAGACGATGGAATCCTTCTAGTGCGTTTTGTAGTAGCCCTGGGGTGTTTCTTTGCTTTCCGAGGAGGCTGCTGGCCCCTGGAGGTGCAGGTGTGCTTCGTGCCTTGGCCGAGGGGCGCAGCTGGGGCCGCTCCGAGCCCGCGCCTCAGGTGCGCTCAGCCCGGCCGCCCCCAGGTGCAGTTAATGCCTTTTAATTAATTCAGTTAATTGCCTGCAGCTGGGGGGGGGGCGGGGAACCCGAGCTTTCCTCACAACCGGGGGCGAGGAACAGGGCTGCTGTGACCGAGAGTGGGGCTGCTCCTCCGGCTTGGGGTTCCTCACACACTCAGGTAAATTGTTTTTGCTGGCCTTGGGGAGGTGCTCAGTTTCAGTCCTAGTGAGCAATAATTCTCCATAGCTGTCGGGCCCCATCGCCTGAGCTCTCGGCTCCGACTTCGGGTGATGCCCTCGCACCTCCGCGGGCGCTCTGTCCCTGCAGTTCCTGGCTTTTCTCACTCGGATGGTTCTTATCTTATATATATATGTATATGTATAAAAGTATGAATATGAGAATATCCACACGCACGTACAGCTTCTCAGGGTTTATAAACGTGGGGACAGTTTTCCTGTTGGATGCCCGCAGGAAGGCAGCGATCTCTCGGCCCCCGTGGGTCCGCGCTTCTGTGCCCGCTCCCGCCGCTCCCGTCTCCAGCCCCGGCCTGGAGCGTCCCGAGCCCTTGGCGTGTCTTAATGGCTCTTCATGTCCTTATTCTGGCACGACAATGGCTGTCTGATCATTATCTTCCCGATCGTTACGATTCCTGTCTGTTCTGGGCTTTTTATCCTAAATAGGTTTTTCCGGCAGATCTCCTCCTCCGCTAATGTGTCAGTGGGAGCCGCTCGGGAGAGCCGAGCCCCGGGAGGTTAGCGGAACCCCCGCCAGTCCTTTTCTTGCAATTAACTCAGCTGTGTGCCAGCTTTCCATTGCAACACGATAATTGGTAAGCTGAGGTGTTGTAGGGTGCTGCGATATTTTTGTAGTCCCTGATTTATTTTCCTCTGGAGGGGTGGTCCTGTTGTGCAGGTCTTTTCTGGCTGGAATGACAGAAGCTGTGCTCCAGTGAAGTGATTTAGCACAGCTACCACCATGTGTGTAATGTACTTCCAGCCTCTTTGTCACGTATGCTACATGTCATGAAATATTATTGTTGAATGCTTAATACACCAGAGCACAGCAGGAGATAATATCAGATTAATTACACTGGTGGTGTATATAAATCATGGCTTTGAAGCTCAGTTGCTCAAGTTCATATGCTGCTTTATACTCTGCTTTTAAGGGTATCAGGTGAGCTGCTGCCTGCACTGCTCAGGTTAGTTGCTTTCCTTAAAGATCAAGAATTTGCATATCCCAATTTTACTATGGCTTCCCATCTTTGGGATTAAAAATAACAGCAAAATTTTGTTATAGAAAAATATATTGTTAGGCTACTGCAAAGCTGGAAACAAGACTATTAAAATGCAGTTATGGGAGCTCATGTGTTGGAGTGGTCTTCATGTATGGTGTGAAGTGTGTGGTGGTGGTCTTCTCCTCTTCCAATGAGTTTCAGGTCTCACTGTTACAGCCTTCTGCTGCTGCATTTAGAAGGCTTTTTGTTCTAGTTGCTTTCTCCATAATCTACATCTGACCTGCACTTTAAATTCTTGATGAACATTTTGTGTTCAGCTCTCCTTTTCCAACAGCAGTTTCTGGTTGTTAGAATCTGTTTTTCCTACCAAAGGTGTTGAGATAAGTATCTCCTACTGCAATTCCTTAAGTTCCTTTTTGCTTTTCCATTCCTTAAAACTTGGAACAAAGCTGGCTGCCTGTAAGCGGTGAGCTTGAAAATACCTTTATATCCCTCCCTCCCTTGTTTTACCCCTTCAAGAACTGCATTAATATTCCAAACTTTCTAGTACTCCTTTGATACTGAGTTTAGACTACTAAAAAGGGACAGATAATGGGATTTACATCTTAGATAGTGTCTGCTAAAAAATCAGTATGGAACTTTTCACCCGAGAAGGAGGAACGTTTTGGATGTGAGAAGGAAGCCAGGCCCTTTGCTTAGTGCTTTCTTGCATTTGTTAGCCGGTCTCAGGGATGTGCTAGAAATTGATACATGTGTCAGTTTGCTTCCTAACAGCGTTTCTGTTTTGTTACCAACCACACAAGCCTGGCATATTTAGGGGAATTTACATGTATAACATGCATTTCACATTTGATGCAGGGTCTGTGTGGTGCTCTACTCACAGCTTCCTCTTGTTAACAAATTTTGATGTGTTTTTACATGGGCTGTTACCCAAACAGAAAATTGCAGGTATCCATACCTAACCCTTGTGTTTAGCCTTGCAAATAGCAAACACTTGTGAGTCAGTGTTTGGTTAAATCTAATCACAACACATATTTTACAGTACATGTAGACTTCCAGGAAAATCTTAGTGTGAAAAGAAGGGGTGAAAGCTTCACACTTTTCAGCAGGCAGGATTTTGGCCATTCTGTGATCTGTGTGTTCAGGCCTAACCACTTCCCTTTATCTGTTTGCCACTCATCTTCATCCTCATAACTTTGTTTTGCTTTTTCTTTTTTGTCCTTCCTAAAATTATGTTTGTGACACTTTTAAAATTTATATGACCAAAACACGACCTGGTCTGGTCTGTAACTTATCAGTGGCTCCTTTAGATGAAGACTTAAAAAATAATATTGGCCTGTATGTATTATGAGAATTTTCTCTCTGTTGAGGTTCATATGGCTAAGGCCATTAATACCAGAACTGTTTTTCTTTTCAGATTCAGTAGGATCATATCTGAATTTTACTAAATGGTTTACTTATTTCAGATTTTTTTTTGCAACAATTTCCTAGAATTTAGGTGGTATGAACCATCAGACACAGTGCAAGTTTTTTTTTT
>WEIU01006573.1:58094-77347 GCA_013389925.1 Aegithalos caudatus | reverse complement strand
TTCATAAAACCATGTCTCATATTGAGGACAAAGGCCATTTATGCAGTCAATATCAGTGACATAATATATCCATGGGAAACTTGAAAGTCCAAGGACATCACCAGTCAAGAGGAAGAGTAGGATGGGAGCTGACTCCTCACTACATGTAGCAAGAGCTTCTCCTTAAGTGTTTAATAATAAGCCCTATCCACTTCTATGAATTTAAACTCTTTTAACACACTGAAATAGAAGCCTCACAAATGTCAAAAATGAGCGTCTTTATAGGAGATTGCTCTTGAACAAATAAAAGGGTAAAACAAACCTTATAATGATTGTTAAACATGGTTTAATTCAGACTCAGGCCAGTAATTTCTTTTGGCTGGTTTACAGTGATTTTTACAGTGTGTTCAGAGAAAAGCTGTCACACTCTCTATTGGAATTATTTGCAGTTAGAAAATACTGGGACTACTTTAAGGGTCCTATGGGATCCTTCAGGAACACATTTGACACACTGTTACCTGCAGAGTTTTTGATAAGGCTTGTGAAACTCATCCCTGAGAGAGCAACAATGAGTTAATGGCACAACCTGATTCAAACTGGCTTGTCTGCAGTCCTGTGATTTTCCATACAAAAGCAGGGTATGCATAACTACTGTATTAGCAAGGAAAAGTTTTACAGAGTTTTTTTGGCATCTCACGTGAACAGAACAGACGACAGCAGAACAGCTTGTTCTGCTCTTTTTTTTCAATGAATACTAAAGTGTTAAAGTTTTATACTCTTTAAAACAAATTCAGGAAAAAATGGCATTAGAGGTTTTGAAAGAACTGGTTGTGATGTTTCAGATCTGAGTTGTGTAAGATATATGATGCATATGATGAAGTATTCTGATGTTTATTCCTATTTGTGGGGAGCTAATCCTGGTTCTCCAGTATGAGGATTCACTGGTATTTTGTGTGTAGGATATTTGATGTTGTAAATGCTTGCCTTTGGCCTTAATTTCTCTAACCCTATATACCAGCATGCCAGTATGAGAGTCCTTTGTATACTGGAATTTATGTTGTTGCTTTTAAAATTACTTTTATGTAAAACTATTCTAACTTTTCTGTGAAATGAGATTTTTCTTAGCCCACTCCATACTTAGGAAAAAATACCTTGATGGGAATGCAAAACTATTGCTTCATGAAACATTCTTATGTTTATAATTAAAAAAAAAAAAAAAAAAAAAAAAAAAAAAAAAAAAAAAAACCAACAACAACAAAACACAAAAACCTAAACCATCATTTCTTGCTGGTATAAACTACCAATTTAAGTTTCCAATTCCAAACCCAAATGAACTGGGTGCCTTGAAGCCTTTTGATCTGGAAATTAGTTTTTTTTTACAGGACGGTGTTTGGTACTTTTGTGCAAATTTGTGTTTAACTACTTAGTTTTGGATTTTTTGAGCTATAGCTCCTCTCCTGTTTGTTGTGACCTTTTCTGTTTCATCAAGTTTGCTTGCTTCCCAATTTCCACTCCTCAGGTGAAAGTGTCTGTTTTCCACTGCTGATGCTTCATTCCAGCATTGCTGATTACTGAAGTTATTTCATCTGTCAATATGCACTGTATGTATAATATCCCTCAGACTGGGACTGGCACCTCTGAATTTTTTTGTTCTCCTGCTGATGACTTTGTCCTTGTAATGATGTTGCTTGATTTACTATTGTTAGCTCTTATTCAGGCTTCAAATATTATTTCAAATCCATCTTCTTTTCTTTGAGCTCAAGAAATGGCTGTTTTGGGAAGTTTGTGTCTTTTTACAGAATAGGCTGTAAAATTAATATGCCTGACCTGTAATCAGTGCAGTGAAATGAGTTTTTTGGGTTTAGTGCTTTTAGACTTTTGTAAAATGTCATTTTTCTGAACATAAGTGTTGCTGTAGCGTGCCAACAATTTACACTTGTGTAGAAAGAGTCAATCCAGCATGGCCTTGTGTGTCTAATTGTGAATGTTCATGCATGGAGAAAAAGGTCAGCTGTTCTTGTCTCATCAAAATGTAGTAGTTGATATTGCACTGTTAGTAAGTGGGTGCCACTAAACCGTGCCAGTAATAACAAGAAGATGAATAGTAATTTCTTGTGTAGAACAAGCAGAGTAATTTGACTTGACTCTACTATATATGTCTGTGTTAGCAGAATGCAAGCACTTCCTGAGGATGGCTGATGACAACTGCAGATGCTGAGGAATAAACTTTTTTCAAGGATAGAAAAGCAAAACTAGAATTCCTGGAGTTGAAATACTCTTCCTCAGAACAGCCTGTCTGATGTGTTCAGAAAATATTATTTACTCACTCAAGTTCCTTTAGCTTGGCATTGGAGGCAGCTTTATTTTCTTAAAACTACTCTTGAGATTAAATAAATACTTTTTTTTAGGGAGTGGTTTTTTTTTTATACCTGAGTGGTGCAGCATTAGAAGTATTGCCTATGTACTTAATGCAAAAGCAAAGTTACGCTCGTGCTTTGCTTCTCACTAAATTCTCTGCCTGCTTGAGCTGTTAAAAAATGTGCAAATGGGGCACATCTAGGATTTTTGAATGATAAGAATGTCATAGAAGCAAGTCTGTTATTTAAGTGATAAAATTTATGATTCAATCATAATTTACTTAATATTTCAAAGAAAAGCCTTAGAGCTTTTTAGTGTGGAATTTAGCAAAAACCTGTTATCTCAGTTTGAGAGCTGATGTCTTTTTTGTGAAGTGTACTTTAAAATAATTCATCTGGTGCTTAGAAAACCTCAGCTTTCCTGGCCTATTAACTGCATGCTTTTGCTCTAAGTACCCCAATATACATATACCCACAGAACCACAGAATGGTTTGGGTTGGAATGGACCTTAGGATCATCTGGCTCCCACCTGCCCCGTGATGGGCAGGGACACCTTCCAGTGCATCAGGCTGCCCTGGGTCCCACCCAGCCTGGCCTTGAACACTTCAGGGATGGAACAGGGCAACGTGTGCCAGGGCCTCACCACCCTCACAGTAAAGAATGTCTTCCTAATGTCTCATCTAGACTTATGTCCTCTCAGTTTAAAGTTATTTTCTCTTGTCCTGTTGCTACATGTCCTTGTAAGAACCTCTTTCCAGGTCTCTTGTCAGTTCCCTGACTGAAAACTGCTATAAGTTTCTCCTGGGAGACCTTGAGAGGTCTTTTTTCCTCCAGACTGCACAGCCCCATTTCTCTCAGCCTGTCCTGGAGAGGTGCTTCAGCCCTCTGAGTATCTCTGTGGCCTCTTCTAGCCTTTGCACTGGGGACTCCAGAGATGGACACAGCACTCCACCTGGGGTTTCCTGATGGCCTCAGAGGTCTTCTCCAGCCTTAGGGATCCTGTGGTTCTCTTGTTTCATGTGGGGAAGAAAAAAGACCTCATTGCTGGGAAGGCCATGGCTCTGGAAAGGGAGGATGTGTTTTAAATGAATACAAATAAGCATTTATTGGAAACCAGAAGCCTTAGCTCTTCTGTGTTTGGTAGGCATTTCTAAACATCAGAATTGAAGTAACTTTGTCACAGGGTCAACGTTGGAATTAGGATGTGAAGGTTGAAAATAATTTTGAGTTCTAAAAATTACTTCAGAGTAATTTTAGTGTTTCCACTGCTTATGTTTGGCATATTTACAAGGAATTAGACTGAGTAAGAAATTAAAATCAAGAACTTCCAAAAGACAAGAGCAGGGCTGAAAGCTGCACTTGGAGGGACTCATGTCCCAGGACAGTCCTGATGGTACTTTTGGGGATGGAAATAGAGCTGAAAGTGGTTAATTAGGGACAGGTGACAGAACTGGTCTGGGACAGAAAGATCAGATAGAATTATTTAAGAATGTAAAAATTCTAATTACCAGGGGAAGCAGTACTATTTGTGAGTAATTGCTCTTTGGTCATTAAGCAATATTACCAATTATCCTGCACCAGGGGGTATGCAGATTACTTTTTTTTCGTCTTTGGCATTAGGTGAAGGTACTAACAGCAAAGAAAACTGTTGTGTTGGACACAGTAATACTCTTCCCTCATGACCTTCCTTCATCAATGCTTCACACACCCCATACCTCACACATCATTGTAACTACTGCTTTTTCATCAGCTTTCCATAATTTGTGCTACAGTGGACAATCAACAACTCAAATTCCCATCCATGAGACAAAGTTAGATCAGCCCATGAACAGAAGTTACTTACTCAGCATTTTGATTTAGAAGTGTCATTGGCACCAAGACAGTGTGAATTTACTTGAAAAACTCAAGGTCTCATGTATTATTTAGTTTTCCTTATCCCTCAAAGTGTTAGAATTTTACAGGGACAAAGCACTTGTCTAAACAAATGTCCTGTGCTTTCAACATGATGTGAAAAAATGATTGTCAAAACTCATTTAACTTTTAAACTGAGGACTAGTTTGGGAATCAAAGAAGTGTTTTTCACTGTCACAATTTACTGTTTTTTAAATGCACTAGGGGTAATCATTGTCCTCTCAGTAGATATTAAGTGAGAATAAGTGGCAAGTAAGACTAAGCAAAATGTGTGTGTCTATTTATAATCTTTAGCCTTCTGCTCTGCAAGGCTAACTGTTCTTGTCTTTTCTACAGAGAGTAAACCTGTGTCACTTTAGGGGTCTGTCTGAGGCTCTTGCAGGATAACTTTAATGGCTGGATTACTTTTTTTCACAGAGTAATTGCTGTAGCTTTTCAGTTCTGCAGTTACAAAAGAAACATTATATTGTATACTGGGAAAGTATACCATGTTTATAAAAGTATAATGTTATAACGCCAAAGTTATCTTTCAATGTCCTTGGAATTTTCTTTTATCATATGTTCTTATTCTTTGTGCCGGAAATTCTACAATATTTCTTCAAAGACATTTTATATCACAATTATCTTCTGTTAAGAGAAATATTTGGGCTCATTTATAGTGAGGTGACAATGAGCAGCCAGTGAACATGGTAACTTCACTAACCCAATGTCCCTACAGATATAATCCTTGTAGACTCTTATGAGAGGTTGAGCCTTTAGAAGTGTTTTACAAAGAACGATTTAGTTTATGGTATAAACAAATGGGTAACAACAGTTGAGATTGTAATAAATAATGAAAAAAAAATCACAGAATTCTGTATCATCTGGTAATATTTTGCTGTGGTTATATGCTGTATTATTGGCATTTTTTTCAGTTTTGAGGGTTCTTTATTTTAGGTCAAAGATCATGTCACTCTGTCTCAGTTAGTGGTTAGCCAGTCAATTTTTTTACAGCAAAAAATGATTACCCACACCAGAGGTCAAGAGTACAGAAGTATTATAGATCATGTTGCCCTGTCCTAATCAATTGAACTATATTAGACAATTCAAGGCTGTAATAATACTTAAGGATGTAAAGAAAGTAGCATTGTGGATTTAAGCTACATAACGGGGATGGATTATTCTGTGTTTAATTCAGGACTATCAGGAATGTGTAAGCAGACTGCCACAGTGCCTACTGTAGACTGTAATTGCACAAAGGTATTGGCCAAAGGCTGATAGTCCTGCCAATACATCAGTTTGTCACCACTGAAACTCCTGCTAATCTGCACTGGCAGGAATCAGGGGAAACTGACCCATGTTTTTGGTTGTTTAATGCACTTAGATACTCTGATGCTGATGCACAACAGTAAGAACTCTTATTATATCTTGTTCTGTTATTCTATGAAATATTGTAAGGATATTGATTGGGTCTGTTGTTCTGATCTTTAAGAATGAGGTTTCAATAGGTTTCAAAGAGCTCTCTAAATTTTCTGATATCCTTACACGGACAAGCTTTGTAGCACTTTGTTGCTTGACTTTTGTGCATGAAAGTCTTTTAAAGAATACAAAAAATAGGTTTCATTTTTAAGAATATTCACTTTTTTCAAGATCCTTTGTTTCAGTGTTTTAATACAGTCTATGCAGTGGTGTTTATCTCTTGCTGCTCTCTTACAGATAGCTTGCTGTAGACATATGTAGATTATCTAATCTTTTCCCTGCTAGCATTTTCATGCTTTTTATGTCACTGCAAAGTCTGACTTGGATTCAAATCTAGTAATTACCAGAGTCAAGAAAGTCATCAGCTAACTGTCAGTTTTACATATGTGTTTGCTGAGGCTTACTTTCAAAATGAAAACCACATTCTTTCCCAGATATCCTGCTTGATAGAGCAGAGAATTAAAAATAGATGCCCTGTTTAGAAATGAACTAGCTCCAATGTCTGTCTTGGCTTTGTAGACCAACATGCACGTGAAGATTCTTTGGGCAGATGGAACAATTTGGGTACGTGTCATTTCTTTTGAATGGGTAAATTTAAAAAAATCTAATTAATTACAAAAACAGTATGATTTTTTTTCCATAAAATACTTGTTATTCACATCTTAAACAGATACTGGCTCTGATCTCTTGCCCAGTTTGCTGTTATCCAGTGATCCACTTAATTCTGTTGCTTTGTCAGGTGTTTTCTCCCAGTGTGTACTTTAAATCAAACATATAGCATGCATCTTATACCTGTAGTATCTTTTCTGACAATATTTGAGATGTTGTTTATTTTATGCTCTTCTTTCCCCTGAAAGGTGACACCTATGACAATTCAAGGTGATACCAAATTTGGCTTTTCATGGGATGTTGGAAGTGTGTAAAGGGAGGTAACAAACCAAATGGCCAAGCTGCCATTGACCCTGTTCTTTGTTTCCAGCTGTGCCTCTGGGTTTCAGTATCCATCAGAAAAAGCAGAGGTCTCTTAATCCCTCCCCAACCCCTACTTCATGTGCAAGCAATGGATACATTTGCTTATATGAGCTTCATATGGTAGGCATGTATCTTAAAATATAATTTTGAATTGTATGAGAAATATATTCAAGGGGAATAATTACTTGTGGAATCAGTAACAGTCTTAAAACTAAATCTACCACAATGCAGAAGAGCCCAATTTTCTTGGTTTGCGTTTACTTCAACATGGTCTGGAGGTAAAGCAATAATTGTGAATCCATCTGTTTTTGGGGAGGATAACGTCATGTTCCCTTGAAATAATGTAACTTTCTTCTATAACTGCAGTTATATTATAAGCACATATTATTTCTGCCTATCATTTGCTCTCCTTCCTCCTGTGAATTCAGCATGTGAAGACTCTGAATCTACCTGCAAAAAATCCCAGTGTAGATCAGACTTTTATTCCTTGTTATAGTATTCAGGCATTGTTCTTCCTTTTGTTGGTTATTGTGAGTTATGGGTTTTTTGGTTTTTTTTTTGTTTTTTTTTGGTACTGTGAAGGATTGCAGCATACCTTCAGGCCACCAGTGAAATTGGATAATTTAGTTAGCAATGAGTGCTTCTGGTCACTTTGATTATTCAGATCTTTTGCTTATTGTACAGGTGTAAGCATAAAAGCTTTTAAACCTGAAATTCCTACAGAAAGCAGTCTGGTTTAAGTAATATTTTCAAGAACTGTAGATGATTCTTTTCTGTTCTGGTTTTCTTTATTTTTTTTTGGAAGAGTTAAAACATAATCATGCAGGCAAGCGCCAGAGTATGCTGGCATGTACGTAAGGAACCCATTTACTGAGTCACTGTCATTTTAACAGCAGGGACCTTGACTCCCTGAGGTGTCTCTAAAGCATTTCAGGCTCACTGAGTCAGGACTAAATAACACCCAGCTGGGTAAGAACAAATACCTGTCAGATAATCCAGCTAATAGCTGGTTTAGTTATCAGTGCCCTTCTCTACCTGCTTCCTCTTCCTGCCTTTCTAAATGTATGATGCATTTCCTACAACATCATGTTTAAAAGCTTCAATAACCCCGTAATGACAGCTGATGGAGACCTTTTATATGTTGATTCCCTTTTTCCTTGGTTTTGGAAAGATGGCAAAAGTTTGCATGATGACATCTTGATTAGCATGTCTCTTTTTGTGTTCAGATGTATTTCAGCTGGGTTTCCCCCTCTTTGGTAGTTTTAGTCAGTGTTAGTAATTGCTTCTGGAATCCATGTAATCTTTTTCCCCAGTGAGGATACAACTCTGCAAGCTGAGTTCTTCTGCGAGTGGGCTGGTTCCCTAAATACAGCTTTACATTGTTACCTTTGGGGTCAGTGATCCGAAGGCTGGCAAGTGAAAGCTGTAGAATATGAGCATCACCAGGCTTGTAAGCCTACATTTGTGATTCTACTGACTCTGTATCCCTGCCCTGGAAACTGGCCTAGCAGTTTATGATCAGCTTCTTTTTACAGTTGTTCCAAGTATGTTTCCTTGTTCTCTAGATAGAGAGGCAGCTCTAATTCTGGTGCTTGCTAAGTATTGAGTTAGTTTGTAATCTTTCTGCTGTCCTAGAATAGTTCTGTGTAATGCATATTTCTATTTTAATTCACTACATTTTACTTCCTGCTCTATCTGGGTGCAACATGGTACTGTCAGTTTTGACAGTTTGATCTTCAGTGTTGCTGTAAAGCTCATCGTTCTTAGCTAATCCGATTGCTTAATTAGCTGAATATTATTAACCTCGTAAATTCACATAGAGGTTTCTCAGTTACAAACTGTCCAGTGCAAGTGTACTTTAAAAAAACTGGCTTAACTATTTTTAGTCTTTCTTATCAAAGTTTTATCTAGGCTGAAAATCTGTTGCTGTTCAGTCCAAGTCAAATGAGCACGGTTAATGCTTAGGCCTGACTGTTTCTCTGCTCTGTTGTGCTGACATGTGGCATTCAGCCCTTGAGTTTGGTGTCTGGTGTGCAGGGAGTGGCTTTGAGAAGACCAGAGCAAATGCAGGCAGGCGTTAAGGGAAGGAACACCTTGCTGTGATCCCGTAGCAATACTCTGGGAAGTGAGAAGGTGGCATTAATGGGTTCCAAGAGAATGATCAAACCATATTGCTGTGCTGGCAGAAAGGGGATGGCAGTAGGGAGAGCTGATGATGGGTGTAAGTTAAAAGGCATCACATGACACTTGACAGAGTTGCAGGCATATGTTGCAGCTGATGGAAGCAGGGAGAGGAACAAGCAGTCAGGAATCCATTGTCTGTGCATCATATGCTGTGGTGCTGCTCTGAAGTGCCTCGTGCACCTTCTCTGTAACTTTTCTGTTGTAGCTTCTATTAGTTTCCCATCACAAGTGGTGCTTTTCCTTCCTTGGTGCCTTTCAGTCCCAGGAAGGGTTCTGTGACCTGGCCTCTTCACAGCTCAGTTCAGTCAAGAGTTGTGCTAATCCTCTAATGTTTGTTGGTTACGTCTCAGCTCCTCAGAGGGTTTTAGGTGAGTTCTGTAGCTGGGTTCTCTCCCATATTTCTTCTTTTAAATACATGTCAGTAATTGTTTCCTTAGAGTTGTGCTTTGCTTATTGAAATCTCTTTGAATTTAAATCATCCTGGGAGACTTATTCTGTAGCAGCAATAATGCAGGAGGGAATAAATGTCTCTGGCAAACTGAAATTTGATAGGCAATCCCTTGGGAAAATGTCTTATTAGTGCTTTTGGAATATAATTTTTCTTTACTGTGACAGAACTGTGAGTTTAGAATTGGAAACAGAGTTTGTAGGACCTGGAAATTTCATTTCTTAAATCATGCTGACAAAGGAAGCGGGACTCCGTTTTCTGGGAGGCAGTATTGTGAGCAGCTGCAAGCTGTTATTAACAAAAGGGCCTAAAATAATTATTAATAAAAGAGCCTGCTGGAAATAAAGCTGATAGGGCAAGTGACTTTAATTTCCAGGATCAGGGGGAGTCTAATTGGGTAGTTTGGGCAAATCAGGCCAACAGTTATGCCTGTGATCATCTGTATCTAATCTCCAGACACTGTGATGCTTTGGAGTTTGAATGCTTTCCTTTGGCATTAAAGAAAAAAGATTCATCTTGTAGGGGGAGGTCCAGGGTGGCTGATTAGATGTTACAGGATGCTGTATGTCACTCTGCCCAAAGTCACATTCTAATAATATCAGCATATTAGGAGCTATGAGCTTCAGTATCATGGAATTTGGATGAAATATCTCTGATAATCTGACAGACAAGGTGACAGCTAATAAACTCCTAATGCCAGGACAAGTCACCTGGCATCTGCTGGGGCTGGCTGGGTGTGCATGTGAACATTGACTCAGATGTTAAGAGTTCCTCCTGATGCAGACATACTTGTGTTGCTGTTGATATGAAAATAAGAGGTCACGTTGAGAAGACAGTTTGTATTTAGCATGTGAATACCTTATACTCTCCTCAGTGGTACAAACTGAAGATATCTTCACTTCATATGGAAAGCTACTAGTTAAAGACATTATGCACAAAGTGAGACATGAAGTTAATCTGGATCAAGGCTCTGGACTTCTGTATTAACCATGCCATGCTTGGTGAGATGTAATTTTTTTTTTTTTTGGGTTTTTTACCATTTTCTGATATAGTCTCTGTGACACATCCTCATTGACTTGTCATTTGCCATCTTCAGGATTTAAAGATACATGGTGAATCTTAGGGAAAGAGAGTTGGAAGATGTCACTTAGATCAAATTTGGTATTTCAGCAGTTAGTAATGCTCTACCTGAATTTTGTTTCCAAGTAAGATGCTGGTGTATTGGCTACAGGCCAGAGCTCCTTGGGTTGTGGCTGTGCTTTTAGTCATGTTTAACTTGGTCCAGTTGTTGAGCTCTGGAAACAAAGAGCAGGATTGTGAAGAGGTGCACAGCTCTTACACAGTAAACCTGCAGAAAGCCTGGAGAGCACAATCAGGGTCTGTGCAACAGGCAGGTGTTTGCTTCCCCAGTGCAGTGCCAAAGGTGTTTTGTAGTGAAATGGTAATTGTGTTGTGTCGTGACACAGGGGTGGGCAGAAGAAACAGAGACATTTCCCTGCTGATTCAGCTGCTTTGCACAAGAGTTTAATGTAGTGGAGGTGTCCCATCTGTTCCAGAGTGATGTTGCATCATCATGACCTCTTTGACTTTTGCTATGCAGCAGCATAATTTTTCTTTTGTTTGGTCTTCTGGAGATGTAGGATTTTCTTGTTTTGCCACAAAGGGATGCGTGGATTTATGATCCATTGGGGGGGAAAAAGTCAGGTGAATAATTTGTTTGTGATTCCTTTGTTACTAAGAATATGAGTGTGTTTGTTTAGTTAGGTATGATGGTTAAAGGAGATCATGAGCTGGTAGTGCCTGGTCTGCAGTGGGGTAGAAACCCACGTACATGGCTCACATTTCAGCCTCTACTGCTATTAACCACAGAATAGCTTTGAAAACTTCAATATCGTCTTGTACTTTTTGTAATCTTACATCAAAGTCTACTTCCAGCTGTGCTAAGTAATACTTTGTTTTATCCAGATAAGAATTAGGTTTATTCATTGCCCTTATTCTCTATTCTTCCTTGACCTCTTTGAATTTTAGTCAGTAGCAGAATTATTTCTACATGCTGATAATGCTGTTGTCATTCTGCCATTGACTTATTATTTTTACTAAAAAACTGAAACACCTGAAACTGAATTCTTTGTACTAATTTTCATTTTAAAACCTTGAAGTATTCCCTCAGTTCTTTGCAGATAATTGGTAAAATGTTTATTTTGCATAATGACTGCTTACAAAACCAAAACTAAGGGCTGGGTTTGGGGGTCAGTCGCTGCATGGAAACACAAGTGGGCTCACAGGAATTCTCCACAGCCCTGTTAAAGCTGTTCTGGGGGCACAGAGCCCAGCGTGCCGTAGTTTGAAATATTATGCAGGGTTTTCCAGGTTTGCAAAAGAAGTGCAAGTGCCCAGATAGCACTGGTGAACTGACTGTGCCCTATGTGCATTTGATGAAGCTGGTTGAGCTGTTGGCAAGTGACTTGGAAACTCATTCCAATGTAACTGAACATAAGCCTTCATAGAATTCCCTGTGTCCCTGCAGTGTCCATCCAGAAGGTGAAATTAGCTCTAGTAATTGACCTGGATCCCCTGCAGCTCTTTATAATTTTTAGGATTTCTCATTTCAAAGCATTGATAAATTAGACTTCTGATACCATAGAAAGTTTTTTGTATGCAATAGACACTGTGCTTTGATAACTGTTTTTGAATTATTTTTTTTTTCATCTTTGCACTGGAAGGCCACTTGATGTTGCTGCTGATGAGCTCTAAGAAGCAGCTCAGAATAACAAACTACTTGCTAGCTCAGTACCAGAGACTGCAGACATGTTGCCAGGCAGTGTGCTATGAAATATTTGGGTGTTTTTGAGAATTTTCCCACTTGCCAGGGAGGGCTGCATACAGCAGTTGTGTTGTGGAGCTGTCCTAAGCTTGAGCTGGCTGGGGCTTGTTTGCTGTTTGCAGTGGCCGTGTGCCTGTGGCCTTTCAGGGATGCTGTGGCACAGCCCTGGGGGCTGGAGGAGGCCAGTGGGTGCCTGGGATCCACTGGGGAGGAAGCAGGGTACAAGAGAACTTGTGAAAACAACCTTCATGTGGTTGAGACAGCAGGAGGAGTTGTTCCCCACTGGTTCCTGCTCGGGCCATTGGACATGGCAGCTGGGATGGGGAATGCATGACACCCCTACCTGTGTAAGCGCTTAGCTTACTGAACAGTATGGACTATAGCACCATCTGAATGTTCTTCACTTTTACTCATAATAAGCTTTTGATTAACTTTAGAAACTCCTCTCTACTGAAGAATGTTGAAGAAATCAACTCTTCACTCTTTGCATTTATCCAATCTTTTGGTACAACAGCCAGTAGTTGAACTGCATTATTTTATCTGATTAATGAGCTAATAATTTTCTAGTTTCTAAAGAGATGTTTCTTCCATGTTACTATTTTTTACTTTTCTTTTGTGAAATAATCTTGCTGTAGTTTAAATTTTCTCAAATATCTTGTATCAAAATCTAATAGTTATTAGAAGTTATAATTTCTACATTGTCCTTTCAGGCTTTGTAGTAAATACGTGTGTTCTATACTCAACACTTCATCATTCATTAAAACTTTTTATAATTATAAACATATTTTTTATAATATTTTTTATTTTATGTACCATCATGAAGGCATAGATTTGTGGGAGGAATTTCAGCATTTTGAACTAAATCTTTCTTAACCCCAAACCCCAAATGAGTTCTTGGAGGATTTAAAGATTTGGATTATCAGAATACAAAAGGATGAAAGACAGGGTGACAAACACTAAGGATAATAATAAAGAAGTGCCATTTTAGATTTTTAATTCATATCTGGTTTTAGGTACTTTATACATGCTGCTGTGAAACAGATACTACTTATTGTATAACAATAAGCATATTTAAAGACTCAAGCTATTCTTTTCCTATCTATTGAAACATTTAAAGGTGTGCATATTTTTAACTACTGGCATAATAATTAAGTAAGCTGCTGTGCTAGAAAATTACAAAATAAATAACATTCCGAGCTCTGCTCATGTGTTCCTTCTGAGATGTTCAACACCTATTTACAAATGCAACTTGGCCAGAGCTCTGTCTTGGTGGAAAAATGTGGCCCAACGTGGGGCTACTGCAGTGGGAAACTTGTTCAGTTTGTGTATGAGTAAATTATGCAAACCAGTGTTGTGAAGACAAGATTTCTGTGTTGGGCTTGTCATCTGAAAACAAATGAGCAGAAAACAAACAAGTGTTTTCTGATTAACTGTCTGCACTTCAGTATATGTTCCATATTCCTTTGATTTGAAAAGCTTTGCAGTGACTGTGTTCCTACTTCCCAGTGAGTGGCAGACCTCCTGGTGTTTATGTGTTTGTTGCTGTTTATATTTTCTTTCTATTTTAGTTTGGACAGTGCATGTCAGAATTCCACAGCTTTCTCTAAGAATGAGAACCAGCATCTAAAGAAATGGGAGAGTGAGATTTAGTACCTAGCCTGTGTGCACATATGGAGGCTGGGGAGATGGGCTGGCAGGAACCTGGTGGAGTTTGACAAGAAGGTGAGGGTGCTGCAGCTGGGAAGGAACATCCCATGCCCTGTGCAGGGAGCTGTGAGGCTGCAGAGAGCACAGAAGGACCCGGAGGCACCGAGCCCTTGCTGCAGAGCTGGGTGGGGTCCTGGGTGCATCTGCAAAGGATTGCCAGCAGGCCAGGAAAGGAGATCCCATCCTTTTCCTCTACCCAGCACTGCTGAGGCCACACCCAGAGCAGTGTCCCATTCTGGGATTTCCAGTACAAGGAAAGGTACTGGACATACTGCAGAGTCCAGTAGGGGTCAGGATGATGGTGAAGGGACTGGAGCACCTCACATGTAAGGAGGGCTGATAAGAGCTGGCACTATTGACCCGAAGGGAGAGAAGGCTCAGGGCATCTTATCTATCTATGTGAATACCTGACAGGAGGGTGCAAATGCAAAGCAGTGCCTGGTAAAAAGAATTAGAGGAAATCTCTATGAATCATCTGGTTCCATCTAGACATTTGGAAACACTTTTTTCCACTGGTGAGGGTGACTGAACATTTGAGCAGGCTGCCCAGGAGAGTGTGCAGTCTCCATCCATGCAGATACTCCAAGTTCCCCCATACAGAGCTATGGGCAACCTGCTCTATTATATATCATAATCTCTGCCATGAGACTATGATATATGGATCTGATATCAAAACTGTTGATAAATGGTAGGCAGAGTTTTCTACTCTTATTTAATTTTTAGAAATAGGTAACAGTTTTGCTAAATGTTCTAATCAAATGTTATTTGGCATTCAAATTACAGTTGGTGATAAATTTCTTTAAGGATTATTAATGCTCAGCATGTGTATCCTATTATGCTTCCAGCTGTATAACATATTTTTGCTTTTCAACATGCTCTATGTGCTGCAAAAACATGACTTTCTTGGATGAGTTTGATGGTGTCTGAGCCTCCAGATGATAGCAATGATTCCAAGTCCCTCAGGGGCAGTTATGCAAGTCTTATTAGCCGTGAGCAGTAATAAATACTCTTAATGCATGCAACCAGCTGGAATCCTGAAAAAAATCATTCAGGGTATTCCTGCCTTAAGCTGATAAGAGTGATTGCAATTCCTTTATATATGTGTCAGATTCAGTTTAAATAAATTGATAATATGTTAGTCACAGCACTGGGAGTTCTCCACAGAATGAAAGACCCTTAAAAATATTTGGACTCTTACTCTGTGGTAGAAGCTGTTGTGATTACTCTGCTATCAGGAGTGCAGCTGGCAGGAGTAGTCACCATGAACTCTAATAGAGGATATTTGCTGCAGCAGCACCTTCTCTAGACTGTGCATGTTGTGTTTCCAGTCACCTTGAATTCTCTGACAGTTTAACATGAAACAACTCAGAATTAGCCTAGTGCAGCTTAGAAACTGCAAGAGACAAAATTTGTAACCAAACTGCAGGAAAGAGCTGTAGGAGCCAAACTCTGTGAGGAGTTTGAACACTTGAAGGAATCCCTATGTTATTTCCTGTTCCAGTTCTCCTCTGTCAAGAACTACAGCTGAGTCTTTCTTAATTTACATATATTTCTTGGATAGAAAGATAGAAAGAGAAAATATGATAGTAGTTTCAAGGCTCATCAGCTTTCCAGCTGTTTTGAAGAGTCATGGAAGTAAATAGCAAAAACTATGTGGAACAGGGAGTAGTAGGTTTCAAGTTAGGTGTGAATGTCCTCAGTTTTAATAATACAAAGCAAACCTGAAAGTCCCCTTTAGTTGCTGTTTTTGGTCCAATGTATTAACACTCAGGATGCATTCAATCAAGACAAGATTTTAGAACACTGAGCAAAATTATAGCACTTGGGTATTTATTTTCTCAAAAGGTTTCCGCTGGTTTTAACTTAATTTTTGGTGGTAAAGAGTGCATTATTAGAGCTTCACATTATGCCTAATTAAATATTTATGCTAAAATGAGAGTTTATGTAACTATATAAAAGTAACAATTGAAAACAGTCTTTCTCCAGCTTAGTCAGTAAATGCCTACCAAGGGAACATCCATGGGGAAGAAGGGAAGTTACAGTTTCATCCACCAAATAGGACTTTTTCCTTTATCACTTGATGATGGGACTAAAAGGGGTAAAGGACAGGACTTGTGCCATTAGTGTAGCCTTGTATTGTCCTGAGCAGGGTCCCAGGAAGCAGAGCAGAATAACAAAATGTGTGAAGTTCCCACATGGGAGATGTTCCCCCAGCTCTGCTTAGGGACAGCTGAGACTGTCAAACCTTTAACCCTGGGTGATCTGGGAAAGGAGAGCATAGCATCAGAGGATTAGCTGATGCTAGGGAGTTCTTTTAATAATTTATCTGTTATTAGTAATGAGACTTTTTAATAGGCGTATTGCTTCAAGTCCTGTAATGAGGCTGCAGTTTGGACTATTTGACTGAAAACACTGTTGAAGTACCAGCATATTCCTGGATCTATTTAAAGCCTGCATTTTCTGTTGCAAGGTTCTGAGTAACGAAGTGCAAAAGCCATGTGATAACATACTGAGGAAAGTTATTCCTGACCTGCACTGAGTGAAGCTTAGTAGTTATGACTAACTCTTGCAATGTTTCCCAAGGTATGTGAAATAGCTAGTCCATACTTAAAAGGTCACCCTTCCCTGCCTTCATATGTATTTTTAAATTTTTATTCGTTATTTTCCATTCAGATTGGAAAATAAAAGCTGTTATGCCATTTGTTTTTAATTATTGTAAAAAGGAAAAAAAATACTGTGAGCAGTTTCTAAGGAAAATAATTTACAGCAGTTGACACATTTTGTGTCAATGAGTACTTTTAATGTTATTAGAAATGGTTAGTTTATCTTGACAGTGGTAACATACACTGTAGGAATGTTACACTGCCAAGTAACAAATGCATTGCTTTGCCATGTTGCCAACTTTTAATTTCAAGCTTTCTGTGGGAACGAATCCCCCCTTTCCCAGCAGTGAGACCAAAGAGAAGTTACAACTGTCTGTGTGAGAAACCTGATGTGAGGATGCTCAGGTCCTGATGCAGTATGACATCAAAATATGTGCCTGTAGGACTGCAGAGCAACAATCACTCTGTGGAGTTATGCTAATGTGATGTATTAAACTTTCATGAATTGGTGTTTAGCTAAACACATAGCACTATTAAACAAGACTTCGAAACTAAGCAAAGTACTGCATTAGCATCAGCTGGACAACTTGCAGGCTCCCTCTTCTACTAATAGATTGCTGAGAGAGACTTGAAAACTTTGTAAAGCTCATTACTACAAAAATGCATTGAAATTCTGTCACTCCTTATTTCCTCTCCCTGTTCTCATCTAAGCAGCACCTTCCAGTCATGGCTTCCAGTATAGTTTGCAAATGACAGCAGAACAGCAGCAGCAATCTCTTAAACTACTTTAACCTTTACAACAGTGTGTTTGTTTGGAGAAGGCAACCATTCCTTTTCTCTGTTGCTCACAGAATATTAAGGTTGCAGGCAGAGGAAACAAAAGGAATGGCCAACAACCAGAATTTGAAAATTTTGAAAAGGTCAATACAGCATAGTTTAGGACTGTCTGTATGCTTTCTTCTCAGCAGGTGACAAGTGACCAAATACTAATAAAGTATAAGCTATATATATAATTTTAAATATCAATACAGGAAGTGTCTCAAAAGTCAGCTTAAGTGGCACTGTTTGTTAGGTTTTCAGTTGTTGATACCCAGGAGTTATTAAATTTAATAAAGTCTTTTGATTTCTTTACTGCTGTAGGGTTTGCTGCCATTTCATTCTCTTTGCACATGCATGTTTTTATATGGCAAATGTGGTATTTTAGCAAACACTTTTGGGGATTGCTTTTAAGAGTATGCATGGAGCTCCATTCAGCATAGACATACACCCTCTGTTTTACAAAGCATTGATTCTCAGAACAGCAAATCACCTGCAGGCTGCCTGCCCATTCAAATCCTGGGCTTCAGTTAGACAGCTCCACCCATATGAAATAAGCACTCAGTGTACACATTCAAATGAGAAATGTTTTAGAGGGGAAAAAAATCAAGAACAAATTGTCAGAAAACTGATGGACACTGAAACTACACTGAAGATATCCCTCTGCAGGAAGTGTCAGCTGTATCTAATGGATACCTAATGCCTCACAGGCTGTGGAGCCTTTAGTCTCTCTAGATGATGTACCTGAGTACTGACCTGTTTACTAAATCATTATGCTTTTACTTTGTAATCCAAGCTCAGTCTCTTGCAACAGTGAAATATTTCTTTTTTAGTGCATGCTGGTCTGTGAAAACAATTTACTTCCTTCACTGTGGCAGCTATCTTTCTTTTTGTTTAGACATGGTGCTCTTTCCTCCAGGTGAAAACTGTCCTGGAACCATATGTATTTGTTTTCTAATGATTAAAGTGTGATCCTATCAAAGTTTAGCATTTGAAACACTGAAGTCTGATGTTCAAGTTTGTCTTCCAGCCTTGTATTTTCAACAGACAGAAAAAGTTATCTTCAGGAGGCACTTTGTTGCATTTCCCTGGGGTTGCTGTCTCCCTTCACTGGTGTGGAGCTGGGACTTAAGGAGCAATGCACTTCCTGGACCTTTTGGGATGGTTATAACCATAGGAGAGTAGTTTCTGTAACATAGTATGAAAGTGGCAGAGTAGGAAAGAAAGGAAGATGGTGTTTTGGGCACCTTAAAGCTAATAGGCATAGAACATGTTTGTAGACCCTTAATTTTTATTGCTCTAGATTCTTTTAAACCTAGTAGCCTGAAAAAATGGTTAATTAGTGATTGTTACTCCTTTGGATGTTCCATCTCTGAGAGAACAGGAAGCATTGTATACTATAATTAGTTCCACGTCAGTTCATCAGTTTACAGCAGAGCATATCATGGGAGTTTATTGCTCCCTTGCAGTTAGCAAAGCAGTCCTCTGACAATGTGAAGGTCTCTGATGCATTAATTCTTCCCAATGAACTGTATCCAACCCTGCTAAACTGCTGACTTTATTTTGGATGTGTGACCTTTTACCTTCTTCAGTGTCTGCTCACTTCTGTGTTGAGATGAAACAAGAACAAAGCTCTAATAAGAGAAGGTCATTAAATGCAGATGATCTTCTATTTAAATACAAACATCTGAGACAATGACCCAGCTCCTACCAGGAAAACCGTGCAGTCAGAGAAGAGGTTACCTTGGCAACAGGGTCACCCAGCAGGGCCTTGGTGCAGAGTGATGGGGCAGCACGTGATGGGAGAGCCTCAAAGATGATGAAAAGAGCAGGAGGTCAATCCCTCACACTTCTTTCTGACTTCGCCCAGCACAAGGTGAGCTACTCCAGGAGTTTCACAAACCTGGCTTTCTGAATACAAATGGTCTGTGTGAATCGTCAAGGGCATGGAGGACTTTACACTCCAGAAATTATCATCAAAGACTCTTTTTTT
>WEIU01006573.1:14483-58077 GCA_013389925.1 Aegithalos caudatus | reverse complement strand
AAGAGGGAAGGGCTATTTTTGAAGCTCATTGGTGGCTACTTGCTCATAGCACTGAACTGTATGCTGCCTGAGAAGGATCACACACTTTAGGTGTGGACAAGGGAGATGCAGGACAGCTGAACTGACAGTGGGTTCCAGTTCATGGCTGTTGGTGCTACACAGGTGTCCTTTAGGATTGTGTCTGGCAACCTTAAAATGACTTGAGGTATCAGCATTTGACAGTGAGCTCGTGGCACACCAGCAGTGTGCTCCATCACTTTGTCAAATTTCTTCAGTAGCTTAGGAAACCAGAGGAAACCTTGAAAGCTCCTGAGGTGGCTCTGGTGCTCAGTGTGCTGGGTGGGTTCTAAGGCACAGAAGTGCCAGGGCTGTGGAGAAGTTGCTAAGCACAGCTGTCAGACTTAGTGATTCTTGGTCCTTACAGGATGAGTGAGAGAGGTGGAGATAGAAGATACAGAGATCAGAGTGGGGTGGTTAAGGTTGCATGGACAAAAAACATTAGAAGGATAGTTTCTGTCTCAGACACAGAAGAATGATTTGTAAAAAATAACTTGCACTGTTTCAGCCTCCTCCTTTTTTTTTTTTTTTTCCATACTGTGAGAAAAATTAAATAGGGATACTAATAGGCAACCTACTTAAAGCAGATAAATTCAGCACTGTAATTAACAGGTGGATCTTAATCACTCCTTATGGTTCTCTTTTACCTGCTCTTATTTTCTTTACCAAGCCATTAGTTTTGTCTATTGCTGATTGATTGCTGGGGCCTGTAGGAAATTCACTGCCATCCTTAAGGCACTTTTCTCTTGGTGCAGGATATTCAGTGAGGTAGACTCATTGTGTTGTCTCTCTGTAATTAGCATGCCTGCTAACCATGTCTGCAGTCTAAACTGCTCATTGGAAGCTAATGAGATATTGTAGTGGTGTTATTCTGTATTCTGTGCTCAAGTCTGTGTCTGCTTTTCAGTCAGAGGATTGCCAGCTTCTTCCATTTTGAAGGCAACATTCTGCAGAAGTGTAAATGACACCACCTCCTCCCTCGCATCGTGCAAGACTGCATGTCTAACTGCAGTGACAGAGAATCGAACTTGTGACTTTGTTAGTGAGGAAATGATGTTCTTGATACTTTTCTCAGTCCTCCTCACCCATCACCTCAGGCAAAACTAACCTACTCCTCCACGATCCTGTTGTTAAATGAAGATACAGCAGGGAGACACGGTGCTGATAACAGAAAAAAGCAAACACTCTTTAGGTACTGCTAAATTATTCTATGCTGTTCTTAATTTTTAAGGTCTATTTCCTTTTTGTGCTGGAATTAGTGATGTAGCTAAAAAAATCACCTCCTGAAATCTACTTATTCTTAACTACTGTAGTGAATATTTTTCAAGGATGTTGGAAGATAATGGTCATGATTGTAAAGACCTCAAATGTGTTTGAAACTGTCTATTTTCATCCCTATGCTTTTACTTCTGCTACATTCTTGGGGAACAAAGGAATTATATCAGTTGGTTACTGTTCACTGAGGAGAGTTTTAACCATTCATGCCAAAAATGTTTGTATTTTCTTATTTCATTCTCATTTGTTTGCTGAAAAAAGTAGCTGAATATTGAACTGCACTTGCTATATGTGCAAATTGGATAGAAGCTCATGTTACTGTATGTCCATGACTGGGTTGTTTGGGAAACGAGAAATCATTGAGGAATACTGTGCAAGTCACAAAGAAAAGTGAATGTGAGCACTGAAAGCTCTAGAAGAGAAATTACTAAGGAGGTAGGAGTTTAGGCTCAAGTAGTTAGAGCTTTTCTTGAGTTTTCTCCTCACTTCTCCATCTTGTATATTTGTACATGCTAATCAAGGCATAGGGCATAATCCAAGTGCTCAGACACACCTGTCCTCCTCATTTGTTCATCCTGAGAATTCAAGGAACAGTGGTAAGCAAAGCAGCAGCAAGAACTATCCAAAGGTGACAGCTGATTTTTGTCTGTGTCTTTAGCCTCAGTTTGTGTGGAGGAATGGCTTATAAATTGAAGAATGCAGTCTGAAAAAGGGTAAGTTGTGACTGCAGTTGCCGTAGCAGGTGTGCTACAATTAAAGATAAGACTGGTTCTTAAATGTGGGTGTAGAAATAGTCTGCTCTTTCTCCAAATGAGCTGCTGCTGTTATCCTGGTTATAAAGATGGTAGTCTCTTAAATGGCATTTAACAAAACTACTAAAGCAAGATAATAAGATAACAATTTATTGCTAAAATACTAATTGATATTTTGTAAAGCTGTAACTTCCCTGCATAAGCACTTTTGTCAGATTCTAATTAAATACGTAGACATTCTCTTGCAAATTTAATTTCATAACTTAACAACATCTATTGCTTCTCTAGTTTTCAGTAATTGCTTGACTGTGTTCTCCAATACGCCATTCATCCAGAGTACATAACTTTCTGATAATTGATTGCTAGGCTCCTGTGCAGCCAGACTGAACAAAACAAGGCATCAGGGGCTTTTTCTGAGTGCCCCCATGGTACCACTCACATAAAGGCTGCTGGGCAAACCTGCTGGTGAAGCTGCCAGCCCAGCCACACCATCAATAGACTGCCCAGCTGGGCACCACCTACTGCAGCCTGCCTGGTGAGAAATCTAACATTGCAATAACCAGCTTTCAGTTGGGGCAAGGAAGAGCAATGGCCTTTCAGCTACAGGTATGGAGAGGCCTGAAATCTCCCAGCTCTAGCACGCTTTTCTCTGAAACCACTTGAGCAGGACCCATCCAGGAGTGCTAATGATCTTCCCACCCCCATTACTGGCTGGAACTGGGGCTTGGATCATCTCTGCCTCCCTTGTGAGCCAGGATATCCCAGGGACAGCCAGCTCACAGCTTCTGCTGGTCTTCAGTGTTGGTGAGCCTGTGCTGGTGTTGTGTGTGTGCTACAGCACTGCTTTTCTGCAGAGCTCTGGTGCTTCTGAACTCCTCTGGGGCTCCAACAGGGATGTTGGGTGGGGCACTGGGGGGTGGGCTGGGACACGAGTTCCTTGATGGCAGTGGCATGTTTGTTTTAGGATGCCAGCTTTGCTGTAGGTATGTTCATGTCTGTATGAACAAATAGCACGAGGGAGGCTACGTGAAGAGCAGCAGCATGAAGAAAAGAGCAAATATAGGTTTTTTTTAAGGTAATGCTATAAAAATGAACATATTTTGTTATAACACATTGGATAAATAAAAATACATGTTACCATGTAACAGTTTATAACTTTATCCTTTTGTAAGCTCAGCCTGAGTTGCTGCATGCCTATCTCAGAGCTTTTAAATAGGTGGAGAAATTGCTATGAAGGCCCCAGTGCAGAATGCCTGAGAAGTTAAATAAGTGTAAACATTATTTAAAGTAAAAGTTGTAACAACTGATTAAACATCCACATTTAATATAAGCTAGGATTTCTGCATACAAACTTTTTTGCTGGTTTTAAAATTAAAAAAAAAAATAATCATGGCCTTATATAGTAAAATAAGAATCTTTTAAAGAAGTAGATCAAAAACTTGTAACAATGATCATGTAATAGCTGAAGTGCAATCTTAATATTTAGGTCACGTAAATATTGTTGGGCTGCGTCTTCAGGAGTTTTTTGCTATTTATAGAGTATTTAAGGAGCATAGGAAAGCAAAATTTTGAAATGTTATGTTCTTTATCATGTTTATAATATTTTTTATTCTGTGGGAGCTTGGGTTGATGGCAATAACAAATATAAATGGTAGCTGCTGATAACAATACATTTAAGTTTTGTAAGCATATTTGCACAATACTTTTAGACTATTCTTTAGTAAAGGTGACTTTTGATGTTAGACAAGGTAATAATTTGTTTTTGAGATTGCATACTAAATGCAAGAGTAGAATGCCTTTGTAAGCATATTTGCAAGGAAAAGTGGCTTTAATTTTTCTTGCCGCATAATTACTGAAAACGTTGGGAAGCTTCAAAGATGAGTTGGGTGACTTCATGTGGATTGAGACAGACTAGATTGATTTGGCCCTTGGAAGAGAAAATACTTTTAGGTAGCAGTATAAAATTCCTTTCACCTGCTGTTAGCTGTGCTTTCACTCTATGTTTTGCATTGCTAACATTCCCCATTTTCCTAACTGTGTCTGTGGCTGCTCCTTCAGGAGCTCCCAGGCTGGGAGGAATCTCTTGCCTGTGACAAGGAATTACTGCTCTGTCACTTGTGAGTGCTCTTTGCTCTGTTACAAGCTGGTGCAGCACCTTCCTTCTCCATGTGCACCATTAATCTTTTCCTGCTGAGAAGCAGGTTTGTGGCTGTTAAGGATGTCCTACATATCTGTAGCTCTCCAAGGTTTCTAGGGCACTCTAAATTCCCAGGATAGGGCTGCAGTGCCCCTGCACAAGTCTGTCACTTGACTTACAGGGTCCCTCTTTAGACTTTGACCATGTGCTTAGTGGAAGACCTTTTCTAGATTGTGTAGGTAATTTTTAGGAAGAGTGATATTTAGAATAAAGTCAAATTACTCTATATTCAGTATCCATGCACGGATGTGTACATGCAATGAATTAGGTGTTCCTGCCTGATTTTGGGTGATCATCTAGGGTGTGGTTTTTGGAGCTGTGTGACTTTAACTCGAGCTGATGGGAAACAAAGTGGCAAGTGGTTCAGTCAATCCATGTTTTGGTTTCCTCTGGGGGTTGCTTGGCTTTGCACTACCCAGCCTGAGGTAACTCCCTGCTTAGACAAGTTAGATAATAAAAACTATTATGTCTTTTAAGCCAAATCAATTTCCTTATACCAAGCCTGAAGCAAAAATTGCCTTAAATATACCCATCTATGCTTTGTGAATGTCCATGATTATTTTGATTCAGCTGCTGACATTTCCAGCTAAAATAAATAAAGGTTACTGCATTCTTCTGATTGAATGTTAACTGCCTCATATATTTTTTTTTTCTGTTATTAATTGATTGTTGGTTTATCCTGTAATTCACTGATACAGAAATTGAAAGTAATGATTTTTCAAGCCAAACTTCAGAATGTATTTGACTACTTTGCAGCAAGTTGTAGTTGTTTCAAAAGCACTAAGTAATTGTGTCTAAATTCAAGTGCCTTATCACTAACAGTTTCCAAAGAATCAGTTTACATTTCTGAATGTAAGATCGTTTGAAAGCCTTTAGAAGCATCAAAGTAATCCACTTGAGGATTTATAGCATTCAAAAACTTATAGGAAAAAACTCTGCATTGTCTTTCTTGAATGGAGCTGTTCAGGGGCAGTAGAAGATTCACCATCCCTCAATAAAAACCTCATCACCCAAATTGTTTTTCTTTTAATTTTTCTGGATTTCTAGAATCTGTCTTAGTGTCCTTAAAACTTTTTAAAGAGCAGACACAATGGCAATGTTCTGAATTCATGTAAATCAGCTGCAAGACCTTTTGGAGAGTCAGAACTGCAAATTATTTGTTCAAGAAGTTAAAGCAAATGTGCAAAATATTTAGAATGAGGACAAATGCTCAGGGCACTGCATGTTCACTGCTTCTAAGATACAGACTTTATAGCTGTTCATGTTGAATTTGGCAGTTCTGGAAGTAACCTGTGGTTTTGTGGTGGTTTCTTTTCATGTCAAGTTACCAGAAAAGTTGTGTTTGGGCTTGAGTCAGCAACCCACTGGCTGTATTGTTAAAGGACATTTTTCAGCATCCTTTCTGGCATGGCACTCTGTTATGCAGGGTACACAGAACAGCTCCACTTCCACACTGCTGGAACACTTGGTGCTTGAAGCAGTATGGGCACTGCAGTTATGCATCTAGGCTAACAAATGTACCTACAAAATCCTGTCTTTAACCTTCTCAGGATTAACTATAGGGCAATTATTAACCATTAACTCCTCTTAGCTCTCTACTATATTTCTAGAATGCTTTAACAAAACTCTTGTTGCTGATGTTAATTTTCTGTCTGTTTTGTGAAAAAATCATACTATGTTCAGAAATTTGTCTTCTGTATTTCAGAAATACAGAATAAAGGGAAAGAATAGATTTTTACACTAAATTAAGTCTTGGAGCTTTTTTTTTTTTTTTTTTTTTTTTTTTTTCCAGACACTAAAACATGTAATTTCAAGCAAAGATGAGAGATTAAGTCCCCTGTCAGTTGAATAATAATTCATGCTTTATTTATGAGAAAATGCAAATATGCTAACTAGAAGAATATTCATCTTGGGATGAATATTTGATCTCTGCTATACCTTAGGACAGGCAAAGCTTTTCATCTAGAGGAATTGCACTGACATAATGGCCAGTAGTTCAAATTTTATTTATCCCCAAATGTATAAATGAAGCATTTGTAAATTTGCTTATGTCTATAAATAACATTTTTACAGACGGTTGTCCCACAGGTTGTATATGAAAAACTTTAGAAAACAATAGTTTTTCTTGTTATGTTGGAGATTTGTGCTTCAAAATACAGCTTTTATGTGAAGGAAAATAATGATAGCCTTCACCCAAAACTAAGTAAAAGAGCCTTTGCTATTTGAGTACAGAATACTCAAAATGCAACTCTGTGATGGGTGCTCCTTTCCAAAAGCTGAGCCATCAATGAAAGTATACAGTATTGTGCAGCTTCTCTTGTGCTTGCTGGTACATTTGGTTAGGGTGTCTTTGAGTCAAAAGAGATGTATTTTGGCTGTGAGCACGCTCTCTGGGCTCTCAGCTGCTTGCATGCTGGTTGTGATACTTGCCAGTGCTGGAAGCAAGAACCTGTGTCTGTTAGTTCAAGGGCTGCTTTTGCTTTTTCAAATAATATACTTTGGGTTCTTAAAACATGTCATAGGGCTTCTGTCCATGAACTGTGATTTAGGGCTCCCCTGGTTTGAAGAGCTCTAACATAGGCTCTAAAATAGAAAAAACTTTGGTTTCTCTGCTCAGTTTTACATTTCTGTGGAATTGTAGTTTGTGAACTGCTATTCAAAGGATTTAGTTTTTGTTTCTCCCCAGTCTCCCTCTGTGGCCTTGTGTATGGATATCAAAGAGGCTTCGTACAGATGGTGTGGATTTCATGTGCTGTGTATGAATGACAGCTCTTCTATACCTTTCTGCTATCCCAGAATACTATGTGTGAAAGGTCACAGGCTCATCTATCTTAAGGAAAGAAATATAAGATGATACATTCAAGATAAATATATGTTCATATGTATTAATAAACTGCAACTGGCTGACATTTGAATCCAAGCTGTTGGGCTTCTGAGAAGTTAAATAGTTAAGCAAGTACTTTATAGTGAATAATCTGTATGATGAATTTCTCCTCTTTTCCTCTTAACAAATCTTCTATGAAAGCACAATGTATCTTCTGAGATGTACTTATTGTTTTAATTGATCTTATTCATTCTGGTGGTGGCTTTCAAGCCATGAATTGCTCAGAGATTGTTAGTGTTGGAAATGCATTGAGGCACCTGCATTGAGCTTTGACTTTGCTATATGGGATGATGATTTTTTAGATGTCCAGGTGGAGATGAAATTAATTTTTGGTGTGACCCTGCAATTTATAAAATCAGTTTTATTAGTTTATGTTTTCAGTGTGGGAGAAGCAGAAATGTGCACAGAACATTTGGAACCACTGTAATTCATGGCAGAAACATTAAGTATGCAGCACCTTTCTGCTTCACCTACTTGTATTCAATGCTTTTAATTTTTACCTTAAAATAAGTGTTTAAGGTTACTGGAGCAAAAGATTACTGTACATTTCTGCATAGCTTGCTATTTTTGGGGATTTCCTTTGACAAAAACCACATTGCTTGTTCCAGGAATTAATCTGGTACCTGAGAGATACAAAATAAACAGAACAAGAAATCTCATGTTTAGAAAATAATATCAACGGGCTCCTGTGTATTTGCCTTTGTTTTTGCTTTTGTTACACTCTGTAAATTTTTCTATAAGGGAGAAAATTCTTCTCTTTCAGCTTAAAGCCCTTTATGGATTCAAAAGTTGATTCAGTTCTAATGTTATCAAGTATCCATTACACACAGGAAAATCCCTGGGGAGGGCAGGACAGGGAGGGGGAAGGAAATGAGAACAGGAGTGTATTGATTGAATCTGTGTAAACAAAACAAAAAAACCCAGCCAATAAGCAGCAATAACAAATCCCCATACCCAAAATTTAGCAAAAGGAATTTTAAGTTCAAAAGATACATTGAATACAGGAGCAGCCCTTTCACATTGCCCTTAGAACATTGAGGTGAAAGATGAAGTGAGTATATAGTGCCAGAGAAAAATAATTCACATGATGAAGGAAGTTTTATGGGCTGTTGTAGTTCCTCCCCTATTCCCCTCTTCCCCCCTCGCTCACATGCAAAGGTGCACAGTCTGCAGATCTTCAGAGCCCACAAAGTTCATCTATTCCCCTTTATGCTGAAAATGCTGACCAGAAATCAAAGGGGAATACAGAGTTCAGGCAGGGAAGCTCCATCTGTGTCTCACTGTTTTTCACCTTGTAAAGCATAAAATATCATCCCAAATTTGAAGCCTGCATCCATACTGAGGAGTAACAGATGAGATGTGCAGAGATCTGCATCCAGATATCTGAACTTGCTTGCTGTTTGATATTTTTGTTTCTTTAAAGGAAATGTTTGTGAAGCAGTTCCTTTGTTTTTAGGGAAAAAATATTATGTCAACAGAGAAAAAACTGATTGCAGTTGGTTTTGCAATTTGTTAAGCTAATGGGATTTCTTTTGGTGATATTCTTCATATGTATTCTCAGCATATCCCATTATGAAGTCCCATGGAACCATTTTAGTGTGTGCTGCAAATGTTTATTGCCAATATGATGAATTGTTTAACAATGCTCAGACAATCATAACAGATTTACTGAACGAGTTTAAATCTCTTATTTTTACAAAAGCCCTCCTGGAACTCTCAGAAGAAGTAAACAGACCTTAGAACCATTACAGGCACATAAAAAAAAAAAAAAAAAGACAGCACTTAGTGTGACTGATATTTTTATATTTTCCCATGATAAAACTTGGAAATCATGCAAGTGACCAATTTTTAAGATTTTCTAGGTTTTTTTTTTTCTAGTATTTGTATAACACAAAGTGATGTTGCAACTCTTGTATAAAAACTCCTAATAAAACAAGGTTGATCATGCACGAGGAATTTTTTTCTAAATGTGGTTTGTGAAAGCTCACAGCTTTTAATTCGTGCCTGTTTATATTGTTTCTTGTGATTGCATTGACACCTTTGGGACAGCAGGAGCATTGTGCTAATTCATCTGTTGGGACTTGTAAGTAACTAGAATTGTTTTCTAACTTCAGAATAAAATGATCAGACTATGATCAATTTAGGAACTGTGAGCTGGGTAATGGTGGGCTGAAAACTGACTCTCCTATCAGGCTGAAGGGGCTGGTGGACAGCCATGAGCAGAGTGCCACAGGAGTTAGTGTAGAGGCCAATTTTTCCCCAGGAGTTGTAGCATCAAAGAAATATTGGTTGCAAGAGACCTCTGGGCCTTGACTCTGGAAGTCTGAGCTCCATTTTTAATGCCACCATCAAACCTTGGAGTCACTTTTGAATTGCCCCTCTTCTCAAACAGACTAAGTAAGCTCAAGTGCCTCAGCCTCTGCTCTTGGATCTCGTGCTGGAGGTCCCTGTCCCAGTGGTGGTCCCTCAATGTACCTTCCCGAGCTTCTGAGCATTCTTTTTGAATTATGCCACCCACAACTCTGCCCTGTACTACAGATCCCATCTCATCAGTGTTGAATAATGGCCATAAACTCTGTTTTGAGGTTGAACTTTAGGGAGATTAAAGTAAAACTTGCTAGAAGGGTAGTGGAGCCCAGGCAGAGATTACCCAGCCATTCAGGAGTCTGTGTACTTGGAGGTTCTCAAGAAAACTGAGAAGAGACTGATGTGATTTAGTGGTGATTATGCTCTAGTTCCTAGTGGGAGGTTAGACTAGATAACCATTTGGGGTCCCTTCCAATAAGCATTTCTATGATGGTATCATTCATTGGCTTTGTGAGAGCTTATTTTGATTTTTAAGTTCATGGTTTCTACTTAGAGTTTTTCTTTCTTCCATATTACTAAGAAATACTCCAGAGAACTTAATAGAGCTAAAAGATCTGTTGAAAATGTTTCAAATTGATACTGTTAAGTAAGCTCTAACAGAAAAAGATTTCTTGTTTGAAAACTTGTATCAGATTTTAAAAAATCTCTCTGGATGTTGTCACAATTCATAATTCAAAGTATTTTTTCAGGACAAACTTTATTTAAACAAGAAATATTTTTCTAGGAGCACAATCCGAAAACAATTTTGAACAAAGGGGAGGTGCCAGTTCACAGGATGAATACATTCATTGCTTTGCTATGCTGGGGACGTGTTGAGCTTTTTTATAGTTTATTTTCTTTTTATAGTCCTAGTTGAAGTCTCAGATTTTATTTCTTTTTTCAAAGGAAAGGATTAATTTCATTACAGTTGTAGGAAATTCCACACTGAAATCATTAGGCTTTCAGGGAATGGAAATTAAAGAAGAATTTGGTCTGGAATACTTTCAAATTCTCCCCATCCTCATAAATAAATGAATAAAGAAAACCTCCAAACTGTGCAGAAGTTTGTGTGTGTGTGTGTGTGCTTCTGCAGGAGCCTGCATGGCTGGGGTTTTCCAGTTATCAAGGCAGAGAATTCAGGCATTGGGAAGAGAGTAGTCACTGTGCCATCCTTTGAGCAGGAGGCTGGCCCGGGGTCCCTGCAGCCTTGGTTGTCCTGTTGTGATCCTGTGGAGTGAGCCAGGGAATCTTTTGTCTCTGTAGCCTCTGGTGCTGCTCCTTGGGGGTCAATTCCTACACTGTCTACCTTGGTGGCAACAAACTTCAGGTGATGAAAGATGAAGGTGCCCATTGGGCTGTCACACACCTTTTGAGTATATCCCAGGAGGAGGGATTCTTGACACTGCAAAGCAGAGGGAAGCAGCAGCTTTCCCTGGACTGTTTATTGGGTAGGACTTGAAATACAGTACTGAATGGGAAAGAGCAAAGTGAAGTGAGACTAAAGCAGCACTAGTGATAACTGATCTCAGGAGCAATTTAGATCAGGCACCTGTCTCTCCTTAAAAAATAAAGTATTTTCCGTACACCTTTTGGAAGTAAAGATACTGGGGAGTGCTAAGCACAATCTTAGCACATTTTTGGATAGAAAATGATCAAAGACTGCAGGGTTTTGGAGGAGGGAGTTTGTGGGGAGCAGCTGAATGGTGTTCCTTGTTCCAAGCCTCCTCCAGCTGTGCATTATGGGTGCTAGGAAAGCTGTAGGTGTAGAGAAAACTGAAAACATCTTTTGCAGATCACATTTAATTTAGACTTCTATTCTTTAGCTATGTTTCCTTATACATAATTTCTGGTTACAGTATATGAACTCATATATGCTGCAGTTCCTTACCATCTGTGACCAATTTCTGACTAATTTACACCTGCCTATGGGGTTCCTTAGCACAACAAATCACCACACCTAAAGATCTGCTTTTTGGGCCTGCCTCTCTGTAGAAAGAAAGCAAGCTGTAGTCTGATTTTATATGTAACAGTCACACAGTGTAAATGGAATGGGAATAATTTGTTTTTCTTTTGCTGAACAAAAGATACTGTGTTTGTTCAGGAACTTATTAAAAAAAAAAAAGCATATGCCAAGGAATATGTAGCAGTGAGATAACACATGCCTCAAGGAACTCTGTAAGGCACATACTTTTGAAAATATTTTATTTCTGTATTCCTTTTTGAAAAGAAGTGTCAAAATACAGAAAGCCAACAGGGAGCTCTCACTAATGCACCAAACAGATTTTATTTGCAGCATATTTGCACATAGGACCTTCCAGTCAAAAAAAGCCATAATTAATTTCCTGGAACACTGGTATATAAGTTTTAGTGGTTTTGAAGGTAAAAAAAAAATTACAGGATAGGGGTAAAAATCGTAAAGAAGGATCCTGATGTTGTAAAGATTTTCACACAAAATCTGTTCCTGTACATATGCTACTGTATATATTGGACTGCAGGACTGTGACCCAAGTATGCATTGTCTTTATTGATATAAAGAAGAAATTATATTGTAAAATAATTCTTAGACAACAAGTGAGAGATTGGTTTCTTAACAAATCTTTTTTGCAAGGCTGACTTTTTTTTTTTCTCTTTTTCTTGAAAAATATTATTTAAATAATTTTACAAAGGCCGGGTGGTTTTAAGCAACTTGACCATTGTGATACATCATCAATAAAATAGCTACATTACATTCAGTTTCAGTTCTCAGGGCTTTTTTTTTAACATTTTATTTGATGTGGCTATTTATACTTTTCTGGTTTATTGTCTTTTTTTGTCTAGTTGAGCAAAGTGTGATGGTTTTCAGTTTGCTTGTTTTACCCCTATGCCTGGACAGTTTAGCAGCTTGACCTTGTATTTCAATGTAAATTTTTTCTTTGTTTTGGTCATACTCATCACCACAGCCCTTTGGCTCTCAAGGCAGTATCTTTAAAGAAAAAAAATTATACAACTGGAGATAAAGACTTTTTAAGCTCTCTTCTAGTACAGCACAGAGAAAAGTATTTGCTTTTCACAAACCCCTTCCTGCTCTAGTAGGTTGTGCTATAAGGCAGCGATTACTGATCTTACTTCACCCCAGTGGAACACTATTTTGTAAGCTAAAATACGACCTGGTAAGCAGCAACTTTCTTCTGAAAAAAAAACAAACCATCTCTTACACCATTGCCAGTTTAGTGAGTGAAAAAATAACTCTTTCATTTCCAAAGTTAGTTTGCAAGAGACGTCTGAGGAAACTTGTGAGATTGCAGGATGAAGCAAATCATGGAACAGTATTTTTTAAGTATGATCTCAAAGCAGGGAAAAGAACTCCTCCTGCCTTCAGACTTTGCTTGGAAAAGGATTTGCTGTAGCTGTTCTGCAGTGTGTTCTCCAAGAATGCATCCAGCAAACTCTGAAGTTATCCTCAAGCTCTTCCTGTGCAGGAAGTGAGAGGAGGATGAGGTCTAAGTCTATGTTTTTCCAGATAACACAAGGCCATATAAATTTGCCTTTTTTGAGCCATCTCTAACTGCTATCCAGAGATTGGAAATCTAAGCTCAGTTGTTTCAGTTCTTGAAGGAAAAGTGGAAGTAATAAGAGGTGTCCTGCAGACAGTCTCCTGGACTTGGTTTACTTGGGTAAGCCATAGAAATGAGCCTGCAATAGAGGTAAATTTCCAATCACCTCTGTCAGTTTCAAGGGTAGTGCCTCTTGCCTTGGTACCAACACCATGGACAGAGGCATCACTGGTCCTTGAGGCACACTTTTGGGGAATGCCCCACACTTGTGGGAAGTGTAGCATGATACCACATGCAGCATTGATTAATCTAAGCTGACTTTCCTCTGTTATGATCTGGTTTGTATTAACAAAAAAAAGTGCAGCCGATTCCTAAGCTTATTTCTGTCCATAATTAAGGCAGTTAAAGTTAAATGGAGTTGAGGGGAAGTGTTTCAAGGCTGGAGGTACAATCTGGGCATGTAAGACAAACTCTCTTACTGGTGTTGTATGTAATGGACAGAGTTGTGTGGTGAAGTCTTCCCCATCATCTCTAGATTTCTAAAGGGTTTATGAAGGTTCCATGTAGCCTTTACTTTATGGCAAAGATTCTTGAGTACCTAAAAAGATGACTAACCCTTCTGAGTTAAATTACGTATTCACAAGTTTAAATGCAGACGTGTTCGGGTTCAATAATGTTTTCTTGACTGTGTACAACTAATAACTGCACACAGTATTCACACTGCTAACATGTTAAGCAATATTTAACAATCTTGCCCTTTATTTGGTCTCTTTGTTTAAATCTTTTGCCTGTTCAGCACTTTAAATTATCTTTAAATAATGATTAAAATTAATATTTGGAAAACAGACTTAGGAAGAAAGCTTGAAAAGAGGAGGTAACATTTTTTGAGATTCTTATCCCTTTTTTTTTTCTTCTGTCATTTTCATTTCCCTCTCATTTTCTTATTTCAAACTAGCTGGACCTGGTTCAAATACTCATGCTATTTTGATGATATTTATGGATCAAAAGAATATGATTTCCATGGCAACTGCTCCAGGTTTTGAGCAAATATCAGCTTTGAAGGTGCTTTTTCTCTTTTTGGTTTTTATTTTGTGCTTATTAGATTAACCCCAGGATGGGTTTAGATCTCGTTTATAAACAGATAACTTAATTTGAAGAAGAAAAGCAAATTTCAAAATAGAATGGAGTGTTCAAGATATCAGATCCAGCTGTGGAGCTCTATCAGATTCTTGCTTTGTCCTTGAGTGTTTAAGGTACTACAACTTCTAAAAAGCGATTTTTAGCATAGAATATGATGTTGTTTATAATGATGTGATTTCATAGTTTTTGAATAAGTGTTCAGAAAGAGTTATTCATATTTATAGTATCCCCTGGCTGCCTGCTTGCTGGTGGAGCATACGGTGTGGGTGCACTGAGGGTGACAATGTAGCTGTGAGGTGAATAGAGGGATAAGTGTTCTGAAAGGGGAATTGCTCTGTAAGCACTGATGATAATAACTGAACCTGATTGTTGCTTGCATGTAGCAAAGTGCTCTGGGACAAAGTTTTCCCAGTTTGAATGCCTGCTCTGCCTGCATGTTAGCTCCTGCCTCTTGCAAATCTTAACCCTGAAATAGCTGTAATAGCCCTGTAGTGAGTGTACACAGCACTGGAGTATTTTAAAGAGTTGCTATTTATTGCCCCCATTATAAAAATACATCTAGTTCAGAGATTGATGAAGTACATACCAAATTTTGATAATTTAATTAATTGCCAAGAAGTCATCAATACTAAAAATTTATGGACCCATGACTTTAAAGATGAAATTCTTGCTGAGGCTCAACTCTTCTGGCTGTGGCTCAGAACTGCTGTTGTGTGTGTGTGTTTATGCATTTACACACATGCATCTGAACCATTGTGGGAATACCCCAGTTGTTCAATGTAGCATTAGTTCTTCATTATTCCTTGGTGCTGGGATCTCAAGGAATGAGGCAGGGAACTCCTAGGGCACAACAGAATGTAATTATCCCATGAGTAAGTTTCAACTATGTGTCACAATACAGTCATGAGAAGGCAAAACTGAGGCTGCACAGGCATTTCCTCATTCTCTTGTATGTAGAAAAAAATGTCTTTTAGAGAAAAAAAAATAAGGCATTGGTTATGAGCAGCAGAACCTCTCCATGTGTTATTGGCAGGGTTAGAAATCTTAATTTTGGGCAGAATAATAAAGCAGAGTCAAGGACAGGAGTTTTGGTCTCCTCAAGGATCCAGTCTATAAATATCCTGTTTAGGTTGTAGGGAGCTACAATGTTGACTAGTTTTGGCCACCAGCCTCTAAATACATGTGGTATATGCATGTGGTTTATGGGATATTAAGGGAAAAAAATACTTAGAATACTTTTCTCCATATTTTTCTATATCACCACCCACACTGTCAGCTGCTGTCATATTTTTCTGGCTTTGATACTGTTATTCATTAAAGAAAATAACAGATGAAAGTAACTTTGGCTACTCAGCCTCTCTGTAGTCTTGAAGTTTGTCATTTTGTGGTATCACGTGCTTGGGAAGTCCTGGCTGCTAACACTGATGTTCTCTGAAGAGCCAGACAGCAACAGGCCTTTCCAGTTTTGGTTTCTAATTTTATTTATTACTTTGTTCCTCAGAGAGCTAGAGCATGACTATATTTATAATGTATTTATTTTCTCATACTTACACAGAAGTGGAAATGGTTGAAAAAACACCATGAATTTTTCTCTATTCATTTTTGCTTTTTGTGAGTGAACCAGGCTGTTACATTCCTAGGGGAGGCCTCCTGGACTTAGAGAGCATTTTGTCTTTGCTAGACCCAGATGCTGCTTTAAATGCAGTCAGGTTGCAGACACCACATAGTAGAAGCTTGTGCACATTGTAGCTAAGAACTGGAAAAACTGACCCAAGTGTTTTATTGTTTCACGAATTTCACATTGGATTATGGTGTTAGAACAAAAGATAATCAAAGGAAGTTGTCCAAGTTTTTAACTGGAAGTGTGAACTCAAGATGAGTAACATCTCAGGAGTGTGCAGTCAAGTACCTTATGATTTTGACTCATCCAGGAAAATATACTCTGGTTTGGTGTATTCTTATCAAAAGTTTTGTAAACTCTGGTCAGTCTACTAAGGATCAGGAGTTGCAAGGTTGTACTGGAATGAAAAGGCAGGAAATTTCTTTTTTTGCAGATTCTCCACTGATAAACATGTTTCAATACTCTGAACAGGATAAAAAAGATTCTGTTGCTTCATGTGAATATGTGAATATTTCTCATAGCTCTAGCTGTGAAGTATTTCTGGCCTTTTACCAACAGTTGACTTTCTCATACTTTGTAAAACCAAGAGCAGATTTTATAAAGCTTTTTTAGGATGACTTCTTTAGAGATGTCTTTTTAATATTTGAGAATTGTAAGCGAAATTATGCATAGACATACCTGGTTGATTCAGTCTGTATTATTTGCATACTAATTTATCCTGCCAAAGCTATTTAATTCAACCAAGTTACCTTTGATGTTTGTAGGAGTGCTGAAGTAAAACTGCTCTTTCCTATCTCAGGAACTGAAATACTTCCCTGTAGGGGGAATTACCCATCCACAGCACTTTGGTCATGTCAAGGATACCCTGGTACTCCTTTTTTTTCCAAAGTAAGCCTATTCTGTGTATTTCCTTGCCACAGGGTAACATTTTTGAACCTTTTTGAAAAGGTTCCCTTGTTCCCCAAATACATACTTTCAGAAACAAGTAAACCAGTAAATACTGTTCTCAAATTCCACTTCAGAAGTGTTGAACTGTTTCTGTTGAATAGATGATTCAGTGTTGCAGGTCTCTGTACAGCTGGTCTCCTATCAAGTGGGATGCTTTGACTTCAGGAGAGATAATAGCAGACAGGGGCTTTAACCTTTAGGTCATTCGACTGCATATGCTGCCTGATTTGCCAGATTAAGAGTCATTTGTACCTGCTGGCTTCACTGGCCTGTGTGAAGTGATTTAATGGCTTCAGTTTGCTTCATGGAGGAGTATTCTCCATGTTACAAGTGTCAAAAGATGTTTGTGGCCCTTGAGCAGAGATATTAATATTTGTGAATGGAGCAGATGCCACCTTTCCATGCAGGAAACCCACAGACATGGGAGAGTAGAGACTTGTGCTGCTGCTGTCCCCCCAACATGTAATGGGTGCCAGTGCTGCTACACTACTGAGACAAAAATTGCCTCCTATCTAAATTTCTCAGAAGGAAATAGAGTAAAATTGCTAAAGAAGGAGCACAGAATGATTAAGGAGTAAGAGCTAAGACCTACCTTGTGTTGAACTGTGCTACTCTGGGGGTCCCTGGAACTGTGAGACCCAATAGGGAGCACCACAGGTTCCCCAGGTTTAGGGGTGCTGTAAGCCCTGCCCAGCACTCTGTCTCTCCATGCCATTCTCTGCTCCTGATTCTGCTTTGGTTCCCCCCACTCCTTGTTTCTCAGCACTGGCCTGAAGCCTGGCTGGGCTGGCTGGTGCTGCAACACTGCTGACCACAGCTCATTTGCTGCTGTTTGGGCACGGGTGCTACATCACAGTGAGCAGCCTTTATCCAGAAACCTGTTTCACCCCGTGCTTAGTTCCCTGTTGAGAAACTACCTCTAGCTCATGCAGAATCACAAAGGAAAATGTCAAGTCATTTTGAGTTTGCCAGATGAGGAAAGGGAGAAAGCCCCATAACAGAAATAACTTTTATGAGGGTGAGCCAAGACAGGCATTTAACTCCTCTTCATCATATGGTTTTATTATGTAATGCTTTAAATACAGAAAAGGAAGGCAGGTGGCAGTCAAAGAGCAGGAGAGGACATCAGCCTGGACTGGAGAACAGGACCATGTGGTCCTTAGTGGATGTGAATATGAAGGAGGGAATACAGCCACAGACCTCCTAAGAGTAACGGAGGAGTACAGGGATCACCCAAATTTGAGATTGGTAAAAGCAGATAGTGGGTTCACATCTTCTTTTCCCTGCTCTATATCTTTTCCTCCATGTTGTTTCAAATGAATTTTCCTGTGGGGCTCAAGGGCTTTTGTGATTTCATTGTCCCAAGGATTAGCTTTTCTATTACTTTTTGCTACCACATAGCTTTCATTTTTGTTTTAGGTTTAATGTCATCTAGATGTTAATGTAAAATAGGCTGAGATGGTTGTGTTTTTTATGAGTCATAAACTGTTACTTGTCCTGTTTATGGCACTGATAATAGAATGAGACTAGGTATGTTAGACAATTATAGACAAAATTATTTGGATTCTTGTTGGTCTTGGAAATGTACAGGTTTAAATAGCTATCAGTAGGTCATATGAACTAATAGTTCAGAATTTAAAGAAAATAAGTAAAAGAACATTAGTTAGAGTTCTGCAGTTATAAGGAGAATCTGACTGTGGAGGTGCTGTTCCCCCTTGACAAAATGTTCTCATTTACAGCCCAGCAAGTCTCCAGGTTACCATGTTTTCAAAAAAGCAACATTTTACTGGCATTAGACATTTCTGTGTGTTAGATTCAGGTTAGTTTCATGTGAGAGTTCTAGACAGCCAATTGTTTGAGCTCTTGTGATGAGGAGTTAAGGACAATGCAGTTTGTTTAGTTATGATCACAGCAGTGATAAAAGAAACATCAGCTTATCTAAGTCAGTGTCAGGTCTGTGCCATTTCAACACATCCCCTGGAATCTCACGGTGGCTGTCTTTGCATTTACACTGTGTTTGTGTTATTGAAAGTCCCTTCACATCAGTGGGTTGTTTTGCTCTTAAGGTTGCAAAGGCCAAACTTAATTCTCCAGGCTGTTAAGCACTTCTAGTGTTGTGCTGCACACAATCAAATTCTATTGCTTGAAGTACTCGATGCCATACGAGATCCTACCATTCTAGCAAGACAAATGTACTCAAAATGTTTTCAATTCTCTGATGAAAGTCACTATGGCCCATGGAAGTACAAGGTAGAATTATTATTAATATTCAGGCACCATACTAGTAGCATCTGCTACTGCATGTTGCATCTGCATTTCATTTATTCCTCAAAAATTTAGAGAAATGTTTCTCTATGACCAGAGATCAGAAGATTTTTACCGTCTCTATCATCATACACTTTTGACCTGTTACTTGTCTCTTTGTAATAATTCTCCCATCTTGCTCCTGAGAAAGTTTTTATTTAAGAACTAAAACCTGAAACAATGATTTTACAAAGATGAAATTCCCATTCTATTCACTTTTCCTTCTCCTAAAGCACAAACTCTCTATGAATAATTATTCTAATAGTAGTTTTCAGACTTGACATAGCTAGAGGTTGTTGAAATTTATTTGAAATTTTTGCAAGAAGTAGCCATGCTTGAATATTTTAAATTAACTTTCTCATTATGATCTAAACATGGAAATTGTCATGCTGTCTTTTGTAATACAGCTGAAGACAGTAGTCACCCTTGTCAGGTCCAGCTGTGAAGCTGATTTTTTTACAGACTGAACACTCTGATAAAAGGGACTTTGCAACTCAATCAATTCACTCACAGAAAAATTGAGCCACCACCCCAGACTCTTTCTCTAGTCAATGGAGAGGGGAAGCAGGTCCACAGGGCAGTTCATCCCCTACAAAAATACCATTTCTAGAGTGGAGTGTACTCATCTTCTTGACTATGAAGATAGATTATATATATCTAGGCTAAACACTCATGTTTCCACTTGGAAAAATAATCAGAGTTGACTTTTACCCTAAAATCATGTATTAAGACAGCCAAATAATATGCTTTTGGCATCCAAATGGAAGAGGACTGTAATTAGTCTTTATCACTGAATCATTACTCAAACAAACCTTTAAGGGAATTGTTCCTGATTAATGGTAGCAGGACCAAGATCTGTAAGAATCTTTGTAGGAGAGACTGTGATCTCTGCTGCTTTAATGAGTTTTAGTTTGGAGATTCATTATAGTTGAGCTGGCCATATGAGCAGCCCTGAAAAATGAGTTCTCTCTGAGTGTGCTGCCAGCCCTGAGCTGGATAGATATTTGTATGGGGCTCTTGCAAACATATTTTTTTTCCCCTTAAAGGGAAGTCCACTTCTTTTTCTTTCAGCATGACTCTTCGTCTTCCTTTTATAGAATGTATGAGAATCAAGGCTAGACAAATGTGATTCTTGGCTATGTAAATCAGAGTAACTTCACTGAGTGAAAACCCTGTCCTACTGTTTCATTACAAGATGAAAGGCATGATTGAGGTCTTTCTTTACACTTGTATGTATGTATCATTCTCCAGCTCAGGAGACTTGTTCTTGTAGTCTAATACTGTAAGTAGGGAATCCTCTGTGTCTACTTTCTTCTGTTGATATAGGTGAAGTTGGCTTGCCAAGAGAATATATGAATAATTTGTTAGAAATATTAGATGTTTGAATTGAAGGCAACTGAGAATTTAATCTAAATTTAAAATTTATCTGTACCATAAATGTAGTCCATTTAATAGAAGTATGTGTGAAGATTGGAAAAAGACAATTTTCTTAGAAAAATGGTGGGCAATTCTGTTCTTTCAGGTGTTGACCTTTTCAAAGTAACAACAAATCTTCATGGCAAGTTCTTATATCTTCTGAGTTTTATTCTCTTTTGGTATTTCCTTTTCTTTTAATAGGTGTTTCGGATCTTAGCAACAGGGTCTCAAATGTTAGTTTTCATTTCAGAAGCAGTTGGTCTGGAATGAGATAGTCAGGAGAGATCACTCTAATTCCTTTATTCCTCTTGTACTCTCCTGTACTCCCTCTCTATCTTTCCTTCCCCTCTCCATCTAGTTGTTTCCCTCCTCCTTTACCAGAATTTCTATCCTCTCTGAAAGGACACCTTCAAGCAGCTTACTGATTGTCTTTCTACAGCACATAGCTTGATGGAGATGTCTCTGATTCAGGCTTTATACCATGAAGCACAGTGGGCTTTTTTCAGTCTCTAAGGGCTTGCTGTCTGCTGAAACCAAACGTGTTTGTACACGTTTGTTGGTTTTTTTTTTTTTTAATACCACAGTCTGCTTTTTAGCACAATGTGTTACTGTTACAGTTGTGTGAACCTGACTTTTTGAAATTCTCTTTCATTTTTAAACATCCTGTCACTAACAACTTCATCCTCCATCACTTAGTCACAAAAGGATGTTTTGGGTTTTTCAGCCTCATTTAACATTAGCTTAGCACTTAGTTTGTACAAGATCTGTACTCTTGTATCAGGCGACAATCGATCTCTTGCTAATGGTGAGACAAAACTGCTGAGATTTGAATTTTGGATCTACACTTGGGTAAAAATGTCAGCTGCTCAGGGCTGGGAAAGACTGCAAGTTTCTAGATGAGCCTTGATGAATTTTACTGCAATAATCACATCCACATGATGCTTTAAATAGAAGTTAGAGGTTTACTCTCTTAGTCCCTTCCTATTTGTTGTCCTTTATGTGCAGGAAGGCTGTCTGGATAAACTCACTTAGCAAAGTAGTATAATTAATTTCCCTTCAAGGAATGAATGGAAAAGATTCTCTTTTTTTTCCCCCCCCTTGACAGCTGCCTATAGCAATGTCCTTTAGAAGGTTCCCTTTATTTTTCACAGAAGGAAAGCAAAGACTCAATGCTCAGAACATCTCAATCACAAGATTTAAATCTAGTTTTCTGAATGGGATCTTAGCTCTGGCCAGGCCTATTTACTGCAGGGGTTTTCAGCTGATTCCTTCAAACCTATTCCAGGTGAGAGGGACATAGTTAAGAAGCAGTTGTGTGTGTAAAAGCAGAATTTGTAGTGCTGTTTACAATTACTTGGCTGAGAGACTTGTAGGAGAATCTTTGACTGTGTGTACACATGAATAGACACACACATGCATGTCTAGTCTCTGCCCCCAGCTATTACTCCTTAAACTTGGGTTCTTTCTGTTCTCCTTTGTTCCCCTGTTAGAAATGTCTGTTATCTAGAAACTGTCAGAAGTGTAATTTTGTAAGCTAATCAGAGACTACAGAAAGGAAAAAAATCTTTAAACATTGATGGACCTGGCTGGTCAAACTTCAAGTCTTTCTACCTGTATTAGTTTAACAGATGACTTCATTGTTCTGGGCAGAAAATTAAATGCTTCTTCACCCACATAATTTACTAAATTGACAGAAAGACACCAGAGGGAGAGTGTATATAACCTAGTTAAGAGATGCTGAACAGAAGGAATTAATTTGAAGGGTGTTTCAAACAAAAATAATGATATCATACCAGCAAACCTCAAATTATTCATGGGAAGGCATTATTTGGATCCCTTTATTTCGATATTTACTTTTCAAAATCATGTAATTTCTATGCTATCAGTGCTATATACGAAAGAATATTGTGAAGGATGCTGGCTAACTGGTTTTTATGAACACTCTGAGCTCAGCTTTGGCTGACTTTCCATCAGTATTACTGTTTATTCAGATTGGTTGTTGTTCTAATCTTACAATTTGTAAATTAAAAAAAAAACCATAAATGAGAGAAATTAATGAAGACTTAATTTGTCTTCTGATTTTAAAATACAAGATATTTATAGAAGTACTTCCAAAGAACTATTATTTCTCTCCTTCCACCTCACCTGTAGTAAAAGTATATTAGTGTTAATCTAGGGAAGTCTTGAAGCTGTCTGATTTTTCAGAGGGCAAGTGGCCTTCCTTTGGTACAAATGGGATTTCCATGTGTCACCATCAGATAGTCTTGAAAATTCTTAATCTTTATTTAGAATAGAAAGCAATTTGCAGTGTTCTGCAGTTGTAGCATAAAAACCTGTAAAATCAGGTATGGCTCACAAGATGTGAGGTGTGAAAATGAACAGTATGATATGAAAGAATAAAAATGCTTGTATTTCGCAGTTCATCTGTCTTCTAATGAGCAATTCAATTAAGTCTGGCCTTGTTAAGTAGGTGCTTGAAAGATAAGTCAAGTGATGCAGTAATTAGGAACACAGAAAAACAAATCCCTCCTTTAAAATAGCAATCAAAATATTTATGTGGAGCAGTTACTATTGTGGAGCTTTTTATACATATTCTAAAATCCTTAGGCAGCTAAATTGAGGAAAAACCCAGAGTGCAAAAATACAGGGTTAGAAAGCTTGAGGAGGCATTCAATGCAAATCCATCAGTATCTCAGTTTCAAGACTCCACAGGGGAATGATTTAAGGAATATGTAAGTTTATAATAGGAACAAATTATACTTCTACCAGACTGTAAGCAAATTGAGCATAAAAGGTGAATAATGGCATTTCACACTGTGTATTTGTTTCCAGTTAATGCAGAAAACTTAGCCAGCTCTAAAGTAATAGATGATATTTAAGTTAGAATTAATAACGAAATAATTTCTGGACAGTACATCTGATTGTGAGAACATTGGCTTTATTTAGTTGACAGCTTACTGGTTTGCCCTCACACTTTGGTTTTACTTGTGGTCAACAGTTTATTCTCCAGGACAGCAACATGAAGTTAAAGAGCAAGAGCAGAACACAGGCACCACGTGCAGGGTTTGGCAGAGTGGCATTTGGTTCAGCTGGAGCAGTGTCACAGGAGCTGAGAGCTCATTTACTGCTGCCATTTGGAATTTGTAAGGAAATCTGTAAAGAACAGCTTCTGTCCAAATAACTTGTCTATTTTGTAAAACTCCACTTTCTTCACCAGTGAGAGTGTAGGTCTTTGGTTTATCTGCCTTTGTCTTTCTCACTGTCACTAGTGTCCACTATGGAACATTTTCACTCTTTCAGTCAAATTTATACCTGAGAAGGTGGAGGTGGACTGGGCAGGTTTTTTTTGCTGGTCTCAGCAGAGCCTGTCCCTGTCAGAGCTTTACTGAGCATCACTTTTAAAAAACTTGGAAAGTCTGTCCTGTGCTCGAGCAAAGAGTTCCACGGTGGAAAAAGGAAAATTAGCAGCTCTTGGTGTTGGACTATCCCAGAGACTCCCTCTGTCAGCTCCTGCTGTGCATCACCCAATTTATAAGAATAAATTACGTGTTTAAATGTCTTGATTCACATACTGGGTGGACAATCTGGCAATTCCAGTGATTTCTCTGCAGCAGGAACTGCCTAGAATTGACCAGATTGAACATAAATAATATAAAGTAGTCAGTAGTAACTGCAGGCATGGGGAACCAAAAAGAAGCAACTGCAAAACCCACCCAATGCACAATAGCTTTGAAATACAGAAAGTAAAATTTTGTTGTTGAAGCCTTTGGGAATCACTGTGACAGTAATTTCAATGAGACAGAAAAGCTTGTTTCATGTAGATGAGAAACAGCTCAAACTTTTTTCCTATGTGAAGTGTTTCAGATTACTTATATTTTTTATGGGTATTCTCTTTTCCAAATGTACCCTGCACTACCACTGTGACTGTTGATTTCTGATCCTTTGGGAAGAAAATTGCATAAAGTCTCTGATTATCAACATCTAATTGATATTTTATTCATGTCATTTATTTTAATCACAAGACTTGAATGACATTTAAAAAGCCATTTTTTCCCCTTTACTATGTGTTGCCAAGTACATAGGCATGCTACATTACAATGAGTTCATTTAAAGGAAAATGATTCCGATCAGGGAAAGAATGTTTGCAGAATAATTTGGTAGAGCAGGACTGCCAAATGGATCGTGAGGTGTTTTGGGTGTTTCTAATCATGTGAAGTCAATGTAATATTATTAAAATGCTTAGGATAATCTGTACTAGAGACTTAATATGGAAATCATGTATGGTGTGGGACTTAAACATAACACAGTCCCTGACTGCTGTGCTAAAGTGTTTTGACACTACACTGAAGCATCAGATCCATTTGATTCTTGCTCTATCTCCTGAAATTATTACAAAATACTATTAGTGATTATTGTACTCTGAGCACTTTGTTGCTAGGCACTGCTTTGAGCCTCATGGTAAATTCCCCATATATCATCAGCTAGATGAGATTTTTTTTTTTTTTTTAACATAGTCCAATTGGTAAAGCAAAATTACTCTGTAGACAGTGATCAGGAATTGGAAGCCTCACTGTTCTTGGCTGTGCTTTTCTGTTTTCTCTGTGGACAAATCTTCAGTTTCCTTTTCTATGAGGGAAGAAGAAAACTGGTTAAAAGATAAGAACTTGGTTGTAAGATTCAGATCTGATTGCAAGAATACTTAAACCAGCAACATAACGGCAGTGACAGAAATGCCAGCAGCAATGTTAGAATGGCTGAGGAAAAGTGAATAAATAGTTGCTACTCTTCTGTTTCTTTTTGAGATTGAATTAATGATGGCATCATCCTGCTTCTCAGGAACAAAAGGTGGAGGTTCTGTGTTTCACTGTGATCATTTGGGTAGCTAATAACCCAGAAATAGTAAAGGGAGTGTTGTGGAGTTGCTGTAAATGGCTCACCTGTGCAGGTGACCTGGGAAGCAGATAAATAGCATTCTGCTGTCCTTGACAAACTTGTGTGGTCACATGCAAGTGGTTTGTGTGTTTGTGAGTTAGCTATCCTTAGGCACAGTAATTATCCCTAGGCTTTGTGCTAATGACATAACCTCAACTCTCTGAAAGAGGGTGGTGCTGAAATGACACTTTATGTTTGGATTTTAACACCCAATTTGTGCATCATGCCTGAGGTTAATTTTCCCCTTGGCAGTTGGTGAGGGATCTGACCAGAATACCTTTTTCTGTCAATCCATCCTTCTACTTTTTAACTTCCTTGAGCAAAATATGCTGATCTAAGAAAATGATAAAATTTTCTCATGAGTTATTACTGGAAGGTGATAATTGTTTTATCAATACCAGACACAGTCAATTGCATTCCAAATGCCTTCAGAGCACATTATCTGATCATGCTGTCAGGCAGCTTTGGTTATTGTGTGTGAGTTATTAGCAAGAGATGTATAACCATGAATAACTTCCTTTGAAGCTTAAAGCTCAGCTCCCAATGTGAACCAGGTCATGGTTTGGGAAAATGTGTGGGAAAATTGCTGGGAAGGAGGATGACTTCCCTCTGGTCCACAGCTGGCACTGCAGGCAGTTCTGGAGGTTGTCCCAAAATGCTGCCCTCCAAGAAGGAAAAGGGAGATACTCCTTATTTGCTCTTGAAGGCTTGCCCCAGCAGGGGCAACGTGCAAGGACCTTTTCTAAGGGGTTCTCACTAACTTTTGAGCTTCTGACAAAACTTTTGTCTCAGGTCAGTCCTTGCCTGTTAGAGTAGCAAGTATGCTAATGAAAGTGAGGTCTTCCATCCTTTTTTTAAAAGTTATGCTTTTTGAGGGCAACAAGCCTAAAAAATTCTGCTAACTCTGCTAACTATGTGTTTGCAAAAAGGAAAGTCTCTTGTAAGCTATCAAAGTAAATACTTCATGTAGTAGGGTTACAGTAAGCATGTTCTTGTCTAGTCAAATACTCTTCTGTGGTGCTTCATAGAGCAACATTGTAAAGTAAACTGTTCAAAGTATATGTGAAAATTTTAAAGCCAATTAGGAAGCTTAAAGCATGAATTTTTAATGGAATTAAGTACTGAGAGCATACTTAAAAAAACCAACCTGTTCCCCTAGCACAAAACACTGGTGTCAGATAAGATCACAAGAGGCAGTGTGATCACAGTGTCCAAAATAATACTAGATTTTGCATTCTAAGTTGAATTTCTGATTTGTGGTTGTGGTGGCTGTGTCATTGATTTGGTGGCTGCTCAGAGTGACAGAATCCAGCCTGTCCAGGCTGCCAAACAGCAGTGCTGACCTGGCAGGGAGGGCTGGCTGCTGCAGGCGTGGCTCTCACCACCTCCCTCCTCCACTCTGCTGCGGTCCTGCAAACTCATCTGCTCCGGACAGCCAAAGTGCAGGCTGGAAAGAAAAATACTTGTTTGTTTGTTTTATTAATATAGCTGGTTTAATTAATCTGCCACCACAGTTAGGATGCATATGCTTACAGACTTACCTTCAGAGCAGTGTTTCAACAACCACATAGTACCAAACACATGTGAGGAACCATAAACTGGGTGGCCTGTGCTTGTCCCTGAGTGACTGCACTTAGAGCTCTGATAGCCCCTTCCCCAATTCTTCATCTAAGCAGTGCTCACTGAGTGGTTGAGGGATGTTTATTTTCTTTTAGACCGCTTTATAAACCTAATTAAATGCTTGTAAATTGTAATTATTTAAATTTCAGCCAGAAGATTTATGCACAGATGGAATTTGAGCATTTTGGACATATTAAAGTTGATTTAAGGCTTTGTTTTTATTTTCTATATTTTTTGCACTTAAAATGGCAGAATCTAAAGTGCAGTCTGGTAAAATTTAGGCTATCTGAAACTAGGGGCACAGCATGCAAAAACATTAATTTTCTGTTCCTAGTGATTCCAGATTTAGCTGAAATCTGAAAATGATATAGTGTTGTAGATAGCTTAGCCTTTTCTTTTCATGAAAAAAGGGAAATAGACAGCAACCAAGCATCTAAAATATGTGAGGCATAGATAAAGAAAGTTTGACCTGATAAGATTATATTTTATTGTTTATGAATCAAGAACATTGCAGCTATCAGCTTCTTATTTTCAAAGTTTCAGCTCTCTCAATTTAAAAATTATGAGCTATGTGAAAAAATATAAATTTAATTTTAGTTGATATAAATCAGAGCTCATAACAATCACTTGCAACTCAGGGTAATTTCCAAACAACTTACTGTGCAAGTCACGAAATTCTTTCTTTTTGAATGAATTCAGATTTCTTTCAGAAAATTAAAGAAGATGTACTCTCTAAAATGAGCATACATAGAGAGTTCAGGGATTTTTCCAGGGGAAAATCACAGTAGTTTCATATCATAGTTCCATGAATAATACCTACTTTTAGTGTATATATCTATTCATTCATATATCAATAGTGCATATATCTCTTCATATATCTATTCAGTAGCTACTATTTTCAGGAATATGCATTAAAATGTGGCTATCTCTCTGTTTAGAGTGGACCAACAGATTGCATTTCTGCCTTTCGCATTGGATTAACTTTTCAACATTAGCATTGGCACATCTTTATGCTTTATTCCTTTGCTTACTGTGTCAAAACACATTTTTGAAAAACCATTCTAATTTAACTGCAATCTGAATACAAGAACTAAAAGATGTGCTTTGCTTCAGTAAGGGCTGGAATTTTAACTGAGTGGACTACGTTTATTCAATGAAAAATACAGAAGGTGGATGCCATGACACTGGTCACTTGATTCATCTGTTTCACAGGTGAAAATTCCCATGACAAAATCATAGACTTTTAAGAACATAGGAAATGTGTTCCTGGGTCATAGTAGCAGACTCCTGTGCCCCAGTGTGCTGTCTCCAGAAGCGGCATCAGGAAGAGTTGTTCAGTGTTTTATTCTGGATGCTTTCTGCAGCCTTTTTCCTCATAGTCTTGCAGCATCCAGTAAATAGCTTTAACAGACTGAAGATTTGAATGAGTTTTCTAATGTTTGAAAACCAAAAATCACCTCGCAGATACTTTTCTGTGCTTTCTCTGTTGGGTGTTTTTGGTGTGTCACAGTCCTTTGCTGTCATGTACAGGTGCTCTCTGTTCTCAGGGAGGGAGAGGACAACAGCATTTGGGCTGTGTACCCTGGCTGAGTTACCTGTTGTGCAGTTCAGCTCTCAGTTTGTGTATTTTTCTAGATCACAATCAACAGCACAGTGCTAATAGGAATTAGCTTCACTCATAAAGTGTTTAGACATTACTTTTAGTTAGAAACTCTGCAGTAACGTGGACAAAAAAAATCAAATTCTCTCTCATTCCTTTTCAATATTTCAAATAAATGGATGTACTGGTATTCCAAAGACGTGAAAACATTAACCTGTCAATTGTATTGAAGTGTAGCCAAGTCCTTCCTCTTGGAAACATTTAATATATTTGAATGGGTACAGATAAAGCTGTAACAGAGAGAAATGCTATATGATGAGACAGAAATAGGAGAGTGACATTAAATATTGAAAATTAAAAGAGGAGAATTAAATATGGAGAAAATCCCTTTTAAAAAGCTGCCTGTTTTTAAGCAGATGGGAGAAAAATTGGAGAAAGACAACTTAGTTGGCTCCAAAATATCAACTCGCATCCTCCTTTCTGTCATGAATAAGGACTATTTTATTCATTTTTTTCTAGGAAAGGTTCCTAAAAATATGTAATGCTTAGGCTTGAACATGTAGTTAGGAAGCACCATTCTGTGGATCCTGTCATTGCCTGGGTGCTCTGAAGAGTCCATGCAGTGCTGATGGGGCGAGAGCGCTGTGCAGGACCAGTTGTTTGTGTGGCTGAAGGCCTAAAACTGTTTGGTGCTTTCTCTGCAGCTGTCAAGTGGGAGCTCAAGGAAGTGACTGATAAGCAGCCAGATAATAGTCTCATGATCAGAATGTCAGAAATCCATCAGAAAGAAGGCAGAGGTTTGCACTAGGCATGTGTGGTCTCGAATGAGAAGCAGCGCAGAAAATATCCAAACATGACATGAATAGAAGCTTGAATTGATCACAGTGTGCTTTTAATGACTGGTGTACACCTGCATGCTCTGCTTCCAAGCAAATTTAACTAATTTAAAGATGTGTTTCAGTTCAGTTGCAGAAAGTGCAGGAGAAGTTTTGGTTAATGAAAAAGTTTTTGATTAAAGAATTGATTATGTTATATAAAGGTGAGATGTGGGCTGGATTCTTTAGGTTTCTATACTGTAGAGTTGATTTCCCCTGAGAGCTACTGAATGACTTCTCCAAAGTCATACAAAGCAGCCTTCTTTCTGCCACAATTAGCATTTGGTTTAAGCATGATGCTGCTTTGGTCTGAAGTCATAGCCTGGCTTTTAGAAGTTAAGAGATGGATGTAAATTTGATAATATTTTGATTTCTACATTCATAACCATCAATTTCTGTTCCTCTGCCTCTCCCAGGGAGTCCTGTTTTGATGTTTTGGACTTGGCAAAGAGAAGCAGGAAACTTGAATGGCGTGTACCCATTTTTGTAAGGACACAGTTCCCCAGGTCCCAGCTCTCATTTTGAAGCATGGCCAAATCTGGGGTTAGGTCAGGTTCATCAGGAGCAGCTGACTTAGGAAAATCTCCAAGGTGGCCCAACACAAGTCCCTCGGCACCTGTTTCACTGTTTGTCAGAAGGATGTTTCTTAGTTGTTAAGCAGCCTAAGGGGGACATTATAGGTTATCAGTGTATTCCAGTAGTTTTCATTTTGTGGATCTCTCAAGGAGTTCCTGGGTAACAAGAATAATATAAATATTTGGAGTCTTTTATGTTTTTTACCCTTTTTTAGTAAATGTCTGCCCAACACAGGTGAATCCCTGCTCTATCGTAAGCAAGTGAAAATCAGCTCATGCCTGACATTTTTTCACTGGTTTAGTTGGAAGGTTGGAACAACCAACCTTTGGTAAAATAGGATTTTCAGACTTTTAATAAAACTTTGTAGTTATGCAAGCTAAGAGAGGGGTAATCAAACTTCATACTTAGTGTTGGTATGCTGATCTTCTCAGGAGTTCAGGAGAAAGTTTTCTTTGGATTTAGGCACTAAAAACTTGCTGCTCTTCAGTCTCCATGCAGACCTCACGGAAAGGTTACTAATAGATGAAAACTGCTGGATTTGAAGGATCTCCTTACCAAAAGTGTCTCCTGGACACTCTTCCTCAAATCCTCTTCTTGTTTACAGTAATACAGTGGAGTTTTCAGGCCTTCATGGAGTTCACTTTTATAGTCTTTGGTAATGAGGGAAGTTCAGAGTATGCTTTTAATGGCAATGGTTTAGTAAGATAGAGTTAGGAAGGGATATTCAAGACCTGGCAGATACCACTGTGTTTTCCAAGCAGACATCTTGGCAGGATGGGGAAGGGGGTGGTCAAGACACTCCTCCATCTCCATAATGGTCAATGAACTTGTTCCATTCTGAATGTGGAAAAAACCCTATATGATGTGGTCTATGGCCCCTTGCATCACTGTGTATCATGAATTGTGTGCTGGAATTGGAATTACCACCTTGAAAGTACTTACATTCCCCAAAAGTGGAAGTGGCAAACCAGTATCGATTGAGAATTCAGAATTCCATCACAGACAGTGATGTCATCTCACTAGGTGGTGCTACAGAATCATTTTGCCCAGAGAGAGCAGAAATGAACTTTGTGTGATGATTAATGGCTACTATATTTCTGAGAAAAAGCTGAATTAGACGCTAGAGCTCTTGTCGAGAAAGTTATGGGGTCTATACCTAAAACTTTTAATATACTGAATCTGAACTGTAATAAATAATTTTAGCTGAGGAAGAGTTGAAGTAAATCATCATTATATGAGAGGAAACGTAAAATGCAAATACTGCCTATTTTCAATCTCAGATTAAGGAATAAGGTAAAAGGCAAAAGAATGGGACAATGAAGAAAAGGTAGAAAAGGGTGAAACTGTGCTTGCTATGAGCAAATATTTTCAAGGTTTTGATGGGACTCATGGTGCTGCATCACCATGATGGAGATTGACTTTTGGAAATATTTTGCTTTGGAATACAGTTGACTTAAATTACCTCTTGCTGTTTTGCTCTTTGCTGAATATTAATGGTCAAATTGAAAGAATGAGGTTTTTAATAGACATTTAATTGAAAAAATATTCATTTATATTGTCATAAAATTTGGGAAGCAAATAGTTCATTTATAGAGTGATAGCAGGAGTCTACAATATGAAGAATCATTGTCTAAATTTGAAGTAATCTCACTACATGCTAAGCATAGAAGAAATATCCCCCCCCTGTTATTCCAAATTCCTGTCCTTATAGTTCCCCAAAGGGAGGTACATCTCCCCTTGCTCTTGCCCTAAAATTACAAGGAGAAAATCTTCTGTTGTAAACATGCAAGATTAAATTTGTTTTAATCCAGGTCTCTGCAAAACCAAGGACCCAGTGTAACACATGAGCTAAAAAATCAAGTCTAGAAACAGGGAAAAAGTGCTTAGCAATTTACTGGTCTCACTGAGCACGAGCCCATCAGTAATACCACCTGGGCATGTCAGATGGATCAAATAGCAAGTCAAAATATTTTGAATAGAGGCCATAAGTATTCATTGATACCTGCAGCCTCAAAGTTCATGGACAGAATGAGGCAAAATGAGCCAAAGAGGTTGAATACTGAGGATAACACCTACAGCTTTCATTTCAAATCCTTGAGGATCTGGTATATTTTAGTCTCCAATCTGAATACAGCTGCAATCATAATGAGACAGTTTATCCCTTTGAGAAGGACTGCTGCTATGAGTGCTTAGCATACAGAGCAGCCTCGACTGTGGGTCAGCCATGGCTGATTTCTGTGAAGCCAAATCTGTCTGAGGTTTCCCTGATTTAAACATGCAAACCACCCAGTGTGTTGCCAAGAGCGATTGGTATGCTGTCCTGTTTCTCTTCTGAGAGCTCCATAAGAACATTAAGTATAGCAGAGCAGAACTAGGCAAATAATGGATTTTTTTGCTTGACTGCTGAAACAAAAGGAAAGTAAAAAGAAATTAAGAAAAATAAATCAATCTGACACAGGTTTGTGGGTTTTTTAGAGGCACTTTGAATAATGCCACTTGGAGGGAAAAATATAAATACTTGACAGAGAAGCATTCTTTTTAACTCTTTAACTTTTATAAAATTAAATCTGACATAATGCTATTTGAAAGTGAAAAGTTGTGAAGTTTTATCTTGGAAGTATATAAAATTTCTGGTATTTCCACTATTCTTCATTTGAAAATGGATGACGTGCTTCATATAAACAAGTGACATTTTTATAGAGAGTTCTTGCCCTTGCAAGAAGCTGCAGCTCTGTCTTGTAGTGAATATGATATTCATTAATGGAACTAGAGCAGAATTCAGAATGGGAAATGGGCTATTTGAGATAGAATTGCCAAATGGGTAGCAGTGCTCTTTTCTGTTACTAGGACTGCTTCATCATCCTGCTCTTATGGCTTATGCACGACAGTGATGCATGACATGATTTCTATGATGAGAGAAACCCAGAAGTTATTTGTGCAAATGCTGTAATCCTATTGTTTAGTATATAGCTTTCTTCTCTTAAATACTCCTCTCTTAAAACAAGAATAATTTTTATTGAATAGTTTAAAGCTGCACTTAGTGTTATTGATGTTGTCACAAATCATAACTATTTTGAGTTAAATATGTGGTTTGTGTTTATTTCAGTGAATATGATGTTCCATTTTAATCATCCTCTCACAAATAATCTTGCTCTTTTTTTCTGGGTGAATGAACAACTATTCTCAGGGGAAATTGTTTTGATCTCTAGGATGCTTGGCATATTGCACTTAAAATATTTGTTTATGAAGAGAATTTATTGGAAGTATAGGAATTTAGCTAAAAGTTAAGATAAAGCTGCTCTTTCAATTCCATTGTAAGGCAGAAAATCAGTAGAGTTGGATAGAAGCCCTTATGTAGTTTAGTCACCAAGGATAAAAGAGAGATCCTGGTCCAGCGTGCACAGCTGCTTTGACAGAATATATCCTCTGCTGAAGGGGGAAAGAAGATTCCAGCAGGATAATAACCTGGGCTGGACCAGCTGGTGTTCCTAGAGGTGTTCCTAGGTTTGGCTGCTCTCAGGGAGCCCAGCTCTGCACAGAGGCTGTTCCCTGGGCACCAGGGCTGAGTTCAGCCCTGGATGTCAGGGCTGGGTGCAGTGCTGGCTGCAGAGGTGCAGAGAGCCCAGCAGAGCACAGAAATTGAGTCTGGGGGTCGGCCAGCCCATGCTGGTGCCTCAAAGGAGAGAGCCCTCTGTGTGCCAGAGATGGTGATACCGACCCAAGCCAGGGATTTCACGACAGATTCCAGGCTGGAAGGGCATCGTGTGCCTTCAAAACCCTCTCAAATCATAATTTCTTTTCTCCACAGCCAAGGCATCAAGCTAATGATGCCAAAGGAGGAAGATTTAGCTTAGATGCTATGGCAAAACTAGAAAGGACACAAAGCTGACAGAAAAAAGTGTGTCACCCTCAGTGGTTACTCCAGCTTTCTCCTCTTTTTTTTTTTCCCAATGCAGGAAAGATTTGAGAGAAAGAAAAAGGGGCTAAATACATATATATATGCTCTACCTATGTTACATATACATATTACTGCACATTTTTGTTTTATGATGTAATATATACATACTGGCATTTAATGCAAATTAATAGACTTCTAAAGAATTAATTTTCATTATGAGATTTACTCATAATGAATTCCAATTTGGCAGTCTCCTGCAGTGCTTAATATTACATCTGCTTAATAAGCAGGATGATAATTCTGCAAACCATACCCAGATTATTTGCTAAACCTTGGAGCAAGTGGCTGTGAAAATAAATATATTACCAGAATGAATATTGTAGTACAACATCTGCATTTTGTATTGTAGTTTGTTTGACTTGGCTTGTTGACTGCTTTAAGGAAAAACAAACAAACAAAACAAAACAACCAACCCCTCCCTCCCAAAAAACCAAAACCACAACAACAACAACAAAAGAATACAGACTTTTATTTTGTCTTTTGTAGGAATAACAACAGTACTTATTTTTAAAAAAATATTTTTTAGATTATTATTTGTTAGATTATTGTCTAAAGCCCTTATTGCAATTTTGTAGGGATTTGTCTGGGGTGAAGCTACATCCTGGCATTACAGACCTCATTCCACTGATTAGGCTCTAAGTAAGGAATCCCACAAGGTTACCTGGGAGAGATAGAATTCTAAATGATTGGTAAACTGCAATGTGCTGGGGTATTTGAAGGTTCTTGATGAAATGGTTGAGAATATGATCACCTGGCCCAGAGGGAATGGTTCTTCCAGCAGCAGGTTGCACCAGTCTGGAATCTGATTGATTGTCATGTGAATAGGTCCTTTCAGCTAAGAAAAATTAAACTTAGAGATAGCAGTTAAGTTTTATATCTTGTTTTAAGGAAAACTCTATGTTCCTAATATAAGCAAAATCTCAGATCTTAATTGCTTTTATCTTTAGTTCCCTCTTTATTTTTCTTAGTTCCATGTCTGTCTTGCTTTGGAGGTGAACAGTCTGAGGCATAACTTATTCTTCCTGCTCTATGTCACCTTTTAAAAAAAAAATTGTGTGTATGTTGTTTTCTTCTTTTTTAAGGCCCTCTCACTAGTCTTTTGAAACAAAAGTTTGTGTTTTGTGGTAAATTAACTACTTAATGTGGGGTTTTTTGTGTGTAAGGCAAGTTCTTGCCACACTTTAGTTAATTTTTTGCCTTGCTTTAAATTTCTGGTAAAAACTGGGCTTCAGCAGCACTGTTTATTTATTTATTTAATTATTAATTTGTAATTTACTAACAAATCTGAAATCATATTTTATATGTTTTCAGTCCTTAAAAGAACAAATATATGTGACAACTATTAAGTCTTTTATTTACTGTGTGTCTTCTTGCTTATCTCACAGGCTTGTATTGCAAAACTTAAGGCAAAGGACAGGTGAAACTCAGGTAGTGTCTGGTAAGACAAGTTAATTATATAAATATGTCTTAAGAAACATTTCCTGGTCTTTCCATCCCTACTATATTTTGTTAAAAAATTATTTAACTGGAAAAATTACTTGATCCTGTTCATTCGTGCCATCACTTGTATCTAAACTGAAGCTATTCTTATGTGTTTAATGCTTTTAAAGCCATTGTTGTGCAGCTGGGAGCTGATTTTATTTGTGTTTAGTAGGGGCATTTTCTTTAAAAATAGTAATTGCATAGGCTAGCTACCTTGTGAAAATATAGATTATCTTGCAGTAACCAGAAAAGAATGAGAAACTTTTGGGTCAGAGTTGGATGGTCACCAAAACTGAATGAGTAGCATGGTCTGACTGGCTAAATGAGAAGGGAATGCTAAATAATAGAATAATGACATTGGAAAAATTTTAACCAAAAATGACTGAGATGTAGTTATAAAATGCATATATATTTAAATCATATTATATTTCTGATTTCTCTTACTTTGAACAAGAAAATTTGAGAGGAATTTCAATGACACAAAAAAATAAAATTGATGGAGATGATAAGCTGTATGGACATGAATTATTAGGACAAATAAATCCATAGTAGAAGCAGTGTAGCTGCAATAAAGTAAATAAATATTATAATTTTTAACAAGATGAACTGACAAGTAATTTGTGGGTTCAGTAGAAAATGCAGACAAGCATAAACTCTTTTCTTTTTAATGCAGAGTAAAATGCTTATTCTGATGATTACAGCCTCTCAGTGTCTATTGCTCACTGTTTTTCATCCTCTGGACTTTGATATTCCTTCAGTGAATTATCAAAAAGGCAGTGACTTTTACAATATGGCAATTGTATTGCTTTACATATTTTTTATAAAGAAATTTTTTACAAAACTATCCTAAATTGCACTAATATACAGAAGCACAGTTGCCTTTTATGTCTTGTATCTTGTATATATTTCAGCCATTGAATGTAGAAATGGTGAACAATGGCAGTGGTTTCATTGGCTGCTCACTGGAGGCCTCTAGTCTTGTGGTTGAGTTTCACTGACAAGAGGTGTTAGTCTTCATGTTTAGTAACCTTCCTGAGGCCTTGTCATAAGCATAATTTATGTCACTTGGGGCAAGGAATGAAATATATATATAAAATATTTATATAATCTGTGAACTGCTACAAAAATGATAAGCCCTATTTGTCAAAAGCATAGCTGTATTGCATGAACCGTACAAAAAGGTATTTCTCCCTTAAAGTGGGTTTTATAAAGATAATATTCAGGAATATCTTTTGTCAGGGTTCTTGGCACCTCTTCAGATTTCATTGCAGCATGCAGAGCCATAGGTACTCTGAGCACCTCTCAAGATGTAGGCATTGCCTCTGCCTTAATGTGCTCTTGGGGGCTGTGTTAAATTTTGGAAAGGGGAAAGGTTGTGTTTTTGGATGCATGTGGTGGGTTTTTTGTTGCATAGATTTGGCTTTTTTTTCCCCCTTGGTTCATTCAGCTTTTTGTGTGGGGTTTGTGTGTTCTGTTGTTGTTTTGGTCTGTGTTTTTGCTTTGGTTGTGTGTTGTGATTTTTAGTGGTGGGTGGGAGGGGGAGGCTGACTTCTTTGTTTGTTTGAACATTCCACCATGCCTGACTGCATGACCATGTGTGCCAAACAGAACACTGCAGTCCTGATGTCTGCTCTGGGTTTCCATCACAGCCTTCTTTATAGGAGTCTTGCCTGAATTTGACCATGACTCATTATGCACATTTCATTTGTGTGTGTAAATTGCAAAGTAAAGTTACAGGTTTTGAAAGATCAAAGCTTATTCCAAGCCTGATATCATCCTAAAATTTAAATCCTATATTCTGCAGGACATGGAGAATTTTACAGACTGATTTGATCTATGTGGTAGCATAGAAATGGTAAATGTGAAGTATTTCATACATGGCATTAGAGAAAAGAGAATCCATTGCCATCCACAATTCTTTGTAGTTTACAATAGTTATTAACTTCATGACTTATTTAACCATAGTATTTCCTTATCTCTCTTTTTCACTGAGATTGTCTAGTGTCAATTATCATATGCTGGTTACTTTATTTTACTTAATTTTATGTAATGAGATTCACCCTTTCTAAAGGTGAAATTCCAAAAAATAATTCAGGGCATCCTCTTTCCCTACCTCAATAAGGTGGCCTTAGGGGAGACACTATGAATAAGTCATAATTTACCAATATTCAAATTCCTCAGTATAATTCACCTCCTACTTTCTATTCAGCCACATGGAGCCTGATATCACATTTCCCTGTGCAGCCTTCTAGTGAATGGTCTTCCTGTCAATCCCATTCCATGAGTGGGGCTAGTTAAGAGCATGGTTGTGCAACATTCCAACTTCTTTATTTATTTGACCAACTGCAGAGTTAAAGTCAACTCATGTTTGATTAGAGGTATACTGAAATTTTTTATCAGAATATCACTGCTGTCATTGTACAGCATCTATTATAGAGGCATCATCAAAAGATAAATTAACCTTAGAAAGGAACAATAATCTCTGTATTGATATGAAAACTGGTGATCTTTATTGGGAAGAATATACTATTCTTTATTTTTCAATAAAACACGTCAGTATTTCCATCCTTACATTTAGCAAACAGCAGATTAATATTTTAACATAGCTATTTTCGAACAGTTTGCTGTTTAACTTGAAGGCACACTCAGATTTCTTTCCTGGTTTTAAAGAATGACAGCAAAAGCACCTTTATCTGACATTTAGGATGATTAAATTTTGAAAAATCACTTGGCATATTCAGCATGACTCCACAGGGTACTTTTGCTTTATAAGGCAATGGATCATGTTAGCTTAACTTATATTTAAGATTTGCTGGACTGATATTATTGTGTTAGACAGTATTGCTGAAATGGAAACATAAAATTTTGCTGCCAGGAGATCAAGTCTGTGCCTGCCCTACACTATAAATTAGTTCCATAAAGTTTTAAAATGCAATATTTGCTCTAACCCAAATAGTGCTGTAAGCCAACAAATTGTGTTTAAATATATATAAAATTAAATCCCAGATCAAAAAAAGTATGCATTGCTTTTTTTGCCACCTCAGAAGTTATACAAGATATGCTGCTATTTTAAAACAACAACCAACCTCTACTGAATATGCTTAGAGATCTGAATAATTTTTATTCTTTTCAATCCATGACACTGATGTAGAAACATATTTTGGAGTGTCGGAACTTTTTCACCTGTATTCCTAAATGGTAATGTGTTTGTTGTATCTCACTGGGTTGAGTACAAAGCAACAGAGCTAGAAAAAAGAGTGCTCTTTTAAGAAGTCAGGGACCTGAAATTTAATTTCATTAAACATCTGAAAAAACCCTTTACTAATTTTTCTACATTTCTGCACTTCAACATTTGAGCAATCCTCTTTACTGCCATTGGGCTGGGATTGTGGTGAGAATGCTCTTCACAGCCCCTTGGTACAGCCTCCTTTCTGACTTCACCCTTCACCTCTGAGCAGTGGAGGCAGAAAGCCAGCGTGGAGGGTCCTACAGATCCCCTTGGCATGCCTGTTTGAGCCATTTGAACTTCCCTGGTTCTCTTTTCTCCAGAGCAGGGTCCTGTTGTGCCACTTGATTGAGCAGAAATAGCTTCTGTTAACATGCAGCCTCTCTGGGTCATGGAAAATCCTTTTTTTTTTTCATCAAAAGAGTTTGTCTCAAAGCTGGGAAACAGGCACTTGTCTTTGTCCTGAGAAACAGACTAGCTGGGTTAAGAGAATGCTGGGTTTGCAGCTTTTCTAATCACACAGATGTACCTCTCACAATAGGTTTGTGGAAGAGAGAAGCCAGCAATTCCTTTGATTGCAGTAGTGCAGCAAAAGGCAAGAAGAGCAGAAGTTAAAACCTGTTTTCTGTTGCCTTTTCCTTCCATGCCCATACAAATTTAATATATTTGAGGTGACTGACTGCTGCATGTAGTCCTTAGGCCTTATTAATAGTGTCCTGTTAAGAATTTTGTTGTCTAAGTGAAATGTTAATTTAAGAGAAAGCTCCCATATTGGTGTGGTAGTCTGGGAGGGGCATTCCTGCAGAATGCACGGGGGCTGAGGAGCACAGGGAAGTGGCTCCCCCACCTATAGCAGTGGCAATGTTGGGAGGCTTGCTCATACTTTGGTAGTTGAAGGACTCTGATAGTACTGAAGCCTTACAGGCTCCCAGGTGAGGTCCAGCAGGGATTTTTGCACCATGCCTGCAAAACTGACCCAAAGCAAGCACTGAGATGCCTGTAAGAGCCCCCAACAAAGGTGTGAGAGGTTTGCCTGAGTGGGTTTTTCCCCACCTGACAGCAGTGCTGGTTCAGGTCTGCAGATGCAGCAGAAGCCAATTTGCACTCTAATAAAATACTGTGGATTAGTTGAACTAACAGAATGGGTATGAGGCTTTTCAAATCTGTATTAATGTCTGTGGTTTGCCACATTTGGCCTGGGCAGGCAGGCCCAGGGAATGCTTCTGGAGTGTCTGATGTGCACTGCTCAGGCTGTGCTGGCCTCAGTGGAAATGAACTGCAGCTCAGGCACTGACCTCTCCCTGACTCTTTCCTTCCAAAGCTTTCTGCACTACACAGTGCCTGTGCTGATAAATTACCCACAGGTTTACAGAGCACCAATAAATTAATGCCTGCTTTGCGTTATGGCTGTTAAGAAATCAATTTGAAAATCACAATTTCACTGCTGATCTCTTCACTGGTTTGCTCCCTTGGCCAGTTTGTTCTGGGAAAGATGGAAAATTCTAAACTCAAGATAAAATACCAGATCTAAGAAAGGATGCAACTTGGTGCCGCATTTGAGTAAAAACCCTGAAAAGTCGTGCAAATATTTCAAAGAAGCTGAGCATTAATTCAAATGATAAATTGTTGAAAAAATGTATCTGATTGCTTGTAACTTCTTATTATTAGTTAATTAAATATCCTATTATATCAACACATGTTTTTGAAAGCTTACTCACAGAAATAATTGAAAATAAATTACAGTTTCACACAAGGACAGCTATTAAGACAGGCACTATTCAAAACTGCAATCCTCTTTTCCCAGACTTACATTTAGTGCCTGTACAAACAGACACATGAATGCTGCTAATGCTGCCTGTTCTGAGAGTTTTGGTTTTAGTTTCCATTTTCATTTTGATTTCAGAGTCTGTATGAAAACTGGATCATATTTTAAAGAATATTTCAACTCAGGAAAGATACCTGATGTAATTACATGCCTCTGGAGGCCATGAATCTGAATTGAATGCTGAGTACCACACAGTTCTTGTGACAAAATCAAGAAAGATGGCTACAAATGCTGAACATATCTTGTATGTTGTAGCCATCCTAAATATACTGCTTGGCTCCTCTGAAGGAAGCTGGTAGCTGTTCAGACTGGGTGTCCTGGTGTTTTCTGTGGTAAGAAATGTGTTTTGGCATTGTTTCAGCAATAGTTAGAGAGCCATTAATGCTGTAAGGCTTCATGTGGTACAAGCCAACAATTCATCCAATATGGAAGAGAGAATTTTCTCTCCCTGTACAAAGCAGCTGCTTTGGGCCAGCCATGCAGATTGTTCAGTGTTACTCTGTGGAACTGTTGGCTTTGGAACTGTTGCTTTGCCAATGTTTTTGTAAGTTTTCAGTCAGCTCCCTGAAGGAAGCTGACATTAGTGGCTACTTAATAATTGGCAAGTTCTAATATAGTAGTAAAATAGAATTTCTGTAGACTGATTAAATTGTATCAAAACATAAAGGGAGTACATGTGAAGGAAGGTGTCACCCATCTGAATAAAGTTAGCGACAATCTCTCTCTAAATAATTTGGATTAGGATTTTTTATAAAAAATTTAACCTGAGAAAGTGTATCTGTATTTCATAAGCTTATTTGGCAAGTAGTGATATACATTTGACATTGAGTCTGATATGTGGGAAAGGTTGAAATGACTGAACTGAATGCTTAGCTACAATTCTCAATTATAGCTGCATTATATTTATCTAGAAATAAAGCATGTACTGTGCTTGGTTATAAATAAGTATGTGTCCTTTGTAGTCATCAGGGAAGTCTAGAAAAACCCTTGGTTCATTAGGAGACAATGTCAGATCAAGTGCCAAAATTGTGAGTCCTTCTGTCACCAAAACTGTGGGAAAAACAAAAAAAACTCTTCAACATTTTTAGTGTTCGAGAATCAAGTCATTACTTTATTCTGGCAAGGATGTGCAGCAGAAATCATTTTGGTCACACATAGCCCAGGTGTGCAGAGAAAATCATTCTATGACACAGGAATTTTACTAGATTTTTCAGATATTTGTAGAATCAAAACCCATAGAAATTCATGGTTCAATGTTCATTGGTCCAATGTTACAAAATTCTATTTGGTTTCCTATTTGTTATGGATTTCTTTGCCTCCTGTGCTAATTAGGTCCTCATTCTTACCTCTTATCAGTCTTTTCTGGACCAGGTGTCTCCATGCCAGAGGTGATGTTTGGAGTTGCTGGTCCTTACCTTTCGTGTGTCCCCTGTGCTACCGTCAGTCTGTTGAGGTGCTGAGCACATGACACCTTGTGTGATGAAACAGCCCTTTGAAAAGAAACTTAAAATTCCTTTCCCCCCATGGCAAAGGCCAACAAGACTGATTAAAATTACAAAAAAANAAAAAAAAAAAAAAAAAAAAAAAAAAAAAAAAAAAAAAAAGAAAAAAAGAAAAATTTGTATGACTTCCCAACAATCTGGATGTGTGGGACTCTTCCAAGGGAAAGCTGGGGCTGGTGAGGAAACCTGGTGTGGCTTTGGGGAGTCCAGCAGTGACCCAGCCACTGGCCAAAGCTAAAAAGGTAAAAAGGTAAGGTTGCTTTAAAAATCATGGCATAAGTCATCACCCCAGCTGCTCCAAGGGGCCTCAGGGTGTCCTGCAGCAGGCCATGGTGGTGGGGGAGGGAAGGTGAAGGTCAGGGATTCTGCCCCTTGCATCCCCCTCCACTTTTTGCACCAGGTTTTGCTTTTTTATGGGCCTCGAGGTGGGCTACTCACCGTCCATTGTGGTCTTCAGGTGTTCAAGAGTGACTGTGATAAGCAGACAGAATGACAAAGAACAGAAAGTACTGCCAGATATCTATCAGATATTTATCTCATATATATATATATATATCACTCTAACTTGTCAGAGAGGATTCTGACTGGAAGGGAACCCTCAAGGATCACTGAGTCCAGTTCTGAAGTAAATGTCCCATACAGGGAATCCACAACCTTGGCATTATTAGCACAATGTTCTCACCAACTGAGATACTCTGAAAAGCCTTTAATGGACTGTTTAAAATCCCTTGGATTTGGGACACCAGAGCACAAGGAATTGTGTGAGGAAAATCCTTTAATTTATACCAGGTTTCTGTAAAGGCAATGTTGTACATAAAGGAAGCCCTACTGAAAAACACTGTTCACTTAGGAAATCAGTAGCCTCTTGTGTTTTCATGTCAGGTGTTTTTGCTAGAGTGTATCATCAACTAGTGTCTGCTTTGCAATGCATTCAGTATTATGTATTATGGCACTAGAAATGACAGTGCAGTTATTTGTCATGAGAATTTGAATCATAAGAAAACAGTTTTGCAGTCTTCAGTGTGAAAAGTAAATGACAGGCATATGAGGCTTTTTTTCACTCTTCCATTTCATCATGTTTAAAGTGTCTATTTCTATTTAAAAATTGAGCATATGTTTGTGGAATGAATTAATAATGTTTGGGGAATGAGAGTTCCATGTGCTATAGCATACTCATTGTATTAGCAAATGAATCTAAATATTCAACTTCTTTTTAGGAAAGAAATTCTCTGACTTGTCTGAGAAATGTCCAAAGCATCTTTGAAGCATATGCTGTGGTGCTCTCTTTGCAAAAACAAACAAACCTCAAAAGAACCCAAACCAATGAAACCCAGAAACCAAATCTGTTTTGTTTGGAGGCTTTTGCAACTGCTCTGCAGTGCCTCACTGTGCTAATGCAGAAGTTTGTGTTTCTGAACAGAACACAACATCATCAAGGGGCAAGTCATGAAACTAGAGAATCTTCATAGGGGATGAAAATAACCCCCCCCTCCCCCCACTAAGATATTTTGCAGAATATCCTTTT